>BGPR01002628.1:20236-65034 GCA_013235015.1 Araneus ventricosus
ATAAATAATTATAATTGGATGGAGTACGTGCTCAGTAGGTCAAGAAGTGATCAAAACTCTTTAAACACGCGATGAAGCGATTACACGCGTTTTGAAATGGGCAATGACCTCACTATAGCTTGAGATGAAAGGACTTAAAGCTTTCTCCTTCACATACAAAAAGAAAGTAACTAAGTGTGAATTTTTATCTTAAAACTATTTTTGAGTTTTTGAAAGTATTAAATTTACTTGTTGACTTCGCATTCTTTCCTAAAATTAGTGAAATTCACGTTTAAGTTAACAAAATGCCTACAGCTTCAAATTTTTACTATAGTAAAATACTAGTCTTATTCAGTTTTCCAAAAAAGAACCAAGTGTGAATTGTAAAAACATTTTTGTTAGTCATTTGATTAAAAATTAGCTTTTTGATAATATATATATATATTTCAGGTCAATATATACACTAATTTTATGCATAATATGAAATCATTTTGAAATAAATATTTCCACTGTAGTAATCAGTCATAATATATATTTATCAACAAATTACAGAATACATCAATACATGCATGTTAATTCATGTTTCGAAATATAAGCCGTTTGTCTTATACATAGGTGGTGGATGATTCCAGTTTTCAACTATTTTACACGCTTTAACATTCAAGCATTGAATCCACTTCTTAAAAAAAGCAGTCTTAAGATGATTTACGCTAGTATTTAGATTAGAAATTGAGCTCTATCTGAAATATTTAGAATCGACCCAATCGTTCAATGTCACAAATGCAGATGGCAATTTTAATAAATGGAGATGAAAACGATGTCATTGCACTTTAGCCACTGTTTTGAAACATTCCCTAGCACTAAATCCTGTGGAGAAACCCCATGACTTGTTTTTATGCAATCAAAATCGGTGGGTTTTAATGTTTCACTTGAAACAATATCCCTTCTTATTCAACGAAATGAAGGCTTATTTTTCTCTCTCGTCTAACTTCATTACTCACCTTCAACGAACGTGACAAAGTTTTCCATGATTTCCGATCTGCGTACACAATGTCAGATTTCTATTCTACTTAAATTCGGTCGCATTGGCCCTTCTATATGAACATTTTCTAGCAAGGAAAATAAAAATTTGTCGATGTTTTCTCACTGCGCATCTCTTAATGTATGTTTGAGGCTTGCATACTTTCTTTTACGAGAGACTATCAGCATATAAAATCTTCACAACAGAAAACTTTAATCTTAGGTCCTTCCTTGATGGTGTTTTTGTTGGTAACTTTTGCAATGTTCACGTGAAATGTAAACCTTTTCCGAAAACACAGTTTCTTCTGATTCTCACCGTCAGAGAGTTCATCGCATCACTGTGACAAATACACGCTCGCTACCAATAAGAACAGCGCCATCGTGTGGTGTGAGCTGACACGAGTCCGTCTGGGCTGAGAGACGAGCTATTCCACCCAAACCCCCAAGCCTAAAATTTTGTTAATGATTAATTCATAATCTGAACGTTTACATCTTTTATATGTTCTGTGTTTGTGTTATGTGTGTGTTTAATGTTAATGTAATATGTTTAATTATTTTAAAAGAGTTAGCTTGTATCATAGTCCGTGGTTGTTGCATTTTTAGATCAAACAGTCCTTTTTATTGTCTCTGACGCTATATCTGTTCTAGAAATGTTTAAAATCCTCATATGCTGAGCTCTGTAAAAAATTTTAAAATGTGGGATGGGTTATGAGCACACTTGAAACACTCAAGAAGAATCATGAATGGAAATAAAACAACGAAATAAACAATGTACAACTCATGTGCCCATAAATACTTTTTTGTATAATTACCCAATCCTGAAACAAGTTTCTTACTATATCTTCGTTCTCTTCTAAGCAATTTTAAGAATCTGTTTGCTTGTTAGTATTTTATAAAATAATTGTTAAATAATCCATCCGTAAAATAATTGTGCAAATTGTAATACAAGATCGTTTTAAAAGAAATAATAATATTAAAATAAAAAGAAATAATAATAATATATTTTAACAATATCACATTTTGTCTTTAATTTTTAACTCATTTGTTACCAACTAGGAAGTCTTTAAAAATGCGCAGTTGCAAAAGTAATCTGGGTTGATAGGCACAGCCATTATAACCAGCCCATTATTTTTCTTGCAATACATTTATTTTAATTAAGGAGCACATCGAAATTGAAGAGCCACGGCTTGAGACGACCGGAAAGACAACGCGTCGAGATTATGCTGATTGCTTTGCCAATATTTTGCATTATGATATTAGCTTCTACTTGGTCCGTAAACCAAAAAAAGTGACGGAAGTAGTTTAAAATCCTAGACTTTAAAACTGTATGCAGAGATGGATGGCAAACATGTGTGATGGTACTTTCAAATCTTAAGTTTCAAGGTTATTCCTTTCTGTAAGATAAAAGAGAGTAAAGTGAGGTGTATATTACGCAAATAATAAATTTGTCCCTGTTGTAACTTCCCGATATCACTTTCAGAAGACATCCATTTTCATTAAATGAACAACCGACTCTCTGGCAGATAAGTGTCTTTAAAACCGGGCCAGACTGCTAATTTAAACAATGAGATTTAAACTTTACTCAAGTCAGAAAAATTATATTTGTCATAATTCATTTTATTAATTTTTAATTCGATTATTTTTTTTATTTTATTAATTTTTAATTCAATTATTTTTTATTTTATTAATTTTTAATTCAATTATTTTTTATTTTATTAATTTTTAATTCAATTATTTTTAATTTTATTATTTTTTTAGAACTGAATGCAGTGTATTTTCGAACTTTGAAAATTTAGTATTTTTCGTTAAAACCTTAAAGAAATGAGTTAATTATAAAATGTGCTTCAAAATTGACAAAAGCGTCTCATTTCTTAGAACATCTATATACTCGTATTTAAAATAATATGGTAAAACCTTCAGACAGTTCGCCAGCCCCAAACACTCGACGGCTTTCGATTATTTCATATCAAAGCTTATGACGCCTAGATATGTCACCAAGGGTCGCCTGCCCCCACAACCCCCTATTTTCTAAGGAAATCCAAAAAAACATTTCTCCACCATACATTCTGTATATGTTTTTTCGATTTCGTTTGAAAATGGGGGGTGGGGGAAGGCGACCCTTAATGACATATCTAGACGCCATAAGCATTCATATGAAATAAAAATTATCGAAATCCGTCGGGTGGTTATGGCTGGCGAACTGTCTGAAGGTTTTACCATATTATTTTCAATATATAGATCCCAACAGTTCCATCAAAATGGCGTGTCAAAAATATTTTAAAATACCTATTGTAGGTGATGGGAAATGTTTATTTAGGGCGATATCATTCTGTATTTATGGATCTGAAGACTTTCATACCAAACTTCGTGAGAAAGTTATACAAAACATTACAACTAGACGAGGTTTATTGAAAGATATTACAATTTTAAAGGAATCTGTTGTATACAAAGAACATGAAATCTATTAAGGTTTTATTGTCTGCTCCACTTCAGGTTGTTCTTCATGCAGTATTTAAAACTGAAAAAAGTAGTGGCTGAGAGCCTCGAAGCAGCGAGATGGCAGGGACAGTGCTGAACAAAATGGGTGCTGGCCGCGAACCCGCCAGGAGGTTGACGAGAGCGGCTAGTTAGATATAATATTGCAATTAGAAATCAGAATTATTTATACTTTACATAACAATATAATTTTTATATAAGAAAAATAACTACAAATCTCCAAAATAAGCGTTATTGTCTCAAATTTTTCTTAATATTCCTGCTGCGAATAACGATAAAGTCCGTGATGGAGCGTATCAGTTCACAGAAGCAAGTTAGACATCCGTGTGTGGTAGGATATATACTAACGACTGGACACCGCATTTGTTGGCATTTTAGTAAGAGCAATTACTGCTTATGCAGGCATGCTGGTAACAGCATTTAGTTTTATATTTACTCTCTCGTATCGTATAGTTAACAAAGAGAAAGTATTGAAATCGTTAAAAAAAGTCGACCTGGAAATTTTGATGAATCTATACGTTTTAAACCTCCCCGAGTCCGAGAGGAACCATTTTTGGAATTATGTCTGTCTGTGAACAAACACAACGACTCAAAAACGGAAAGAATTAGTCGAATGAAATTTAGCATGCGGTGCACTAAAATTGTAGATATGGATCAGATTTTGCACGAAATGGGAAATGTATCTATTCATCCGTGTGTATTTGAGCCAGACAACTGAAAAATACAACAAGCTAGGTGGACGAAATTTGACATAAGGTTTTATCACTAAAATTGTCGATCAGTATTAAAATTTGGATGAACTCCGTCCCTCGCTTTATCGAGGATCCGCAAAGGTAAGAGCTCGAAAGTAAAATACAGGGAGGTCATAAATTATTGGGCCTATTTCAAAAAATAATTTTTTAAAAACTAATAATGTTACAACTGCGTTTTTTTAAACGAGAGAGCAAATAAAAATTTTTTCGGATAGATGTCGTACCATTATGACGTTCTAAATTTGCTGCAGCGAGAGATTTCCAAACGCAATGCTACTGATCATCAGAAGTTGATACACGTTTTCTGGTTTCCATTTTAGTTTTTCTTGAATATCTAGAAAACTAAGTTTTAGAAGAAGTTCTAGAAAATTAATTTTTCTAATTACAATTGATTTAACACATTACATAGCGTAAAATTCCCTACAAATACATGCTTCGCAGATAATGGCTCTCAAATATGGGAGATGTTCAATAATTTAAGACCACCAAAAACCACCGAAACGTCACGTTACTTATCTGAAAAAAATACTTTTTAAAATGAACTCCCCTTTAAAAAAAACGTTATTGTAAAATTATTAGGTTTTTTTTATTAATTTTTGAAATAAGTCCAGTAATTTTCGACCTTCCTGCATTTTTAAAAGATGAAATAATAATTATTGTAACAATAAATATCAGAAATCAGCTTTGTCGTTTTAACTACAAAATTGTAAGGTGGCATCTAATGAATTATTGAAAGCCTACCTAGACAGAGAACTTGCTAAGCTAAGAAGATAAAACTGAAGAAACAGAGCTTAATGAGAGCAAGTCACAGTACTTAAAGGCCTGTTAATATCTTACTAATGCAAAATTGTAATTTATCAAAATACATATTCATAAACTTTTACATTGTTTGATTAAAAACGCGGAAAAGGATATTGTCAATAAACTGTTTTGTATCCTTAAGTTTATATCATATACAGATTCTAAATAGTATCATATGAATGAACGGAGTTTTTTAAAGAAAGACACACGAATGGAAATCACAAAACATAAGGCCATTTAACATCTTACTAATGCTAGTTGAAGTCGATAACAATTACAATTTGTTGAGATATACAACCATAAATTTATTTTACAACCATATTTTTATTCTTTTATCAAAACGTGGAAAATCAGACTTGTGAAAGAATATTGAGATTGCTAAAACTTTCATAACCTGCATTATTATTATCAGAGTCTTCAAAATTAATTAACAAAAATATTTAAGAAAGCCGTCTTGATTGAGAAGATTTTATTAAAATATACCAAGTAACTGTATGAAACAATTGTTTCTATTTATCATTATAATTCGTTACTTGGGTTAACAATTTCACGATAAAAATATAGTTACGGAAGTTCTTTTTCCTATTAAAAAGTGGACGTCTTTGAAAAAGAAAGTTTACAAAGATATGCAATATATCATGCATAATAAGAGGGTGAAATTGTTTAATTCAATAATACTGAAAATGCATCCATATTCAAATCATATTTTTACTTTATTTCATGCTTCTTCATGTCTTTGTACATTAATCATAGATTGTCAACTTTTTAGTATTTCGTCGCTTAACAAGCAACACCACCTATCTCAATTTTTTTTAAATTTCAAAGAGGAAGAAAATAGTTTTTCGTAATCAATAACGAATATTTATGAATTTATTTCACATCTGGTAGGAAGATGCGTTCTCAAGTTTATATCAAATATTTAAAAAATTCAGAAATATTCGTTATTGGTTCCGGAAAATTAAGCATTGTCTTCCCCTATGAAACTTCAAAAAATTGCCATAATCCAACTTTTCATATCACTAGTCTTTGCGACCCCTTTCTATAAACTTTGGAGGCCTAATATATACATATATTTTTTTCCAATATCTATTTTTAGTCTTCTGATATATTGATATCTACAAAATATCTTTTATGATACTTGTAGGTATTCTTCTATATTAAATAGGGAAGCGGTGGCCTAGTTTTAAGCTCCCGGCCTTGGGGCCGGAGGGCTCCAGGTTCGGAACCCGATTCCACTGAAGATCCGTCGTGTATGGGGCCTGTTGCACGCTAAATCATGCGTAGTGGCCAAACGTCCTCCCGTTAGTATGGTGCAAAAATACCCACACTGGCCCGGCCTACCCAAAAAGGGTGTAAGGCCGGTAGAGGACCAGCGGGGAGAGAACCGCTCCACCAGCATGTGGAGGACGGGATTTATTGGGTACAATAAGATGATACAGGCATTGCCCGAACAGGGGCAGTAATTTTAAATACAAGAGAGCTGGGAGTGTAAACAAGGTTCGACCCACCTCGGTGGGGAGAAAATAGCTTGATTTACTGCTCGGGCAAGCAAGGAACAGTGAAAATATATAAAAGTAGATAAGTATTGAAAAAGAAACAAACAAATAAACACAGAAAAAGCAGTAATAAATCAGATATATAAAAAAGTCAAATATTGAAACCCCATAGTATAGAAACAAAACACACACAGACAATATTACACATCAAACGACACACAAAGCACAAATAAAAACTGTACCAAACATAGAATTAAAAATACATAAATTAATAATAATTACTTCTGAGATAGAAAGGAATAAATTCCGTTAGTCAACGGTAATGCACGTCCCGCGTATAATGGAATATCAAATTATCAATTACAGAATGTTTTTTTTGAGTAAAACTGCGCAAGTTAAAAATTACTTTATGTAGTACAGGATAAAAACGGTAAATGGGAGAGGAAAAGGAATGAAATTTTGTAGTCTAAAAATAAAAACAATGTCAAAAAGTAGAATACATAGCCCCCCCTCCCAAAAAAAATCTAAACAACCGTTAGGGCATTGACAACGTGGAAGTTTGGAGAGAGGGGTGCCAGCTCAGGTGTCGTCCTCGGCATCTGACCGTGGTTCAAAATTACGAGGTCCGTCCCAAAATAGCCCACGTGTTGCTACAAAACGGGACGTTAATATTACTAAAATAAACTTCATCAATATTAAACATGGCATTTTATTTTCGTAATAATAGGTTAAAATTTCTTTTATTATACATTTACATATTTTTAAGCGTGTCATTTTATTTCTTGAATAAAGTTGTGCTCTTTCTTATTTTCGATTGAATAATCATTTTTTGTTCATGCCTTCTCCCTCTTTTCCTGCTTCCCACACCCTCCTAAGGGGTTGTGCCCTACAGGATGAAAATCTCTGATTCCAACCATTTTGATTTTTTTTTTAATTTACAAGAAATTTATGACAGTAACTGATGTGC
Organism: Araneus ventricosus; assembly: GCA_013235015.1. Taxonomy (NCBI): domain Eukaryota; kingdom Metazoa; phylum Arthropoda; class Arachnida; order Araneae; family Araneidae; genus Araneus; species Araneus ventricosus. The sequence continues at coordinate 27,748 of BGPR01002628.1, forward strand.
TGAATCCTTTAGAACCTTCGTATTTTCAGTGGACCGAGGTGATGTTGCACCATTGAGACCGAATCAAGTTACTGCAACTTAATTAAGTCTAGCTGTAAAAGCTTACTGCGTCGAATAGATTCAGGAAAAATCAGAAGGCTTGAAGTAAACACTCTACGAAAGCCCTTAACTACTTCACTCTGAAAAAGAACTCCGTTTCACGCTTTGTTTTTCGTCTCAAATTAAAAATGGAAAAAACTTTTGTGATAAGAAACAGATACCCTCTTAAGAAGCACTTAAGGGCTTTTCTTACCAGCTTTTTATTGAAGAAAAAACGTATGCGTCTGGACAGTGAGAAGATATTCAAATTTATATTTGCATCCAATGAATGCGCAATGAAATCACTTGCTTTTGAGATTTGAAGGTTGTTTCCGAATGGTATTAGAAGTTTATAAGATAGAAGCATCATATAAATTCTCCCAAAAAGAAACATCTCCGAAGTCTGAAGAGTTGTAAATGGTATGTTTAAGAACTTGGCGAAAAACGTCGCAAAGTTGATTTTTTACTTCCTTTAAGACGGAAGATTACGTCACACTGCAAGCGAGCAAGTTGTAGAAATTTAGACTTTCACTCTAAAGACTTAGGTAATCGTGGAAGATTTAATAAATTTTTATAGGTAACAGAGTGAACTAATTAATTGGCCAACATTAAGCAAGTTAAATGATAGAAAGATCACGCCTTTATCTCTTCACACGAGAAATAATATTCTTTCCTCTAGATGCTAAATATTATTTTAAGAAAACAGTTGGTTAAAACTCTTATGTAATCGACGGAAGTTTTATTAAAATTTCTGTAGGTAATCGGAGGAGCATATTACTTGACTAACAATAAAAAAGTCAAATAATATAAAGATCATGCCTTTAGCGCTTCACATGAGAAAGGGAATTCTTTTTCTCTCGATGATAAATTTTATTTTAAGAAAACAGCTGGTTAACATGTAATGCGTATTATAGATGGGCCAAAAAGCTATAAATGACCTTTATAAATTTTGGCCGAAAAAACCAACACAAAAAACGAAACGGAAATGCATAAACTGAAACACAAAGATTGTCATACAGTTGCCATGACATCCTATTAAAAATGCAATGCCAAAAACAGATAAACCAATAGAAGTAACAATTAAATTTTCTATATAAATCCATAGTATCAATGATAGTGATAACATTTTATATTTCGATGTTGCATTTTTATTTATTTCATTAAAAAAGAATTTTGTGAATAAAACTCTTCTATCGATGATCATGATAAAGGTTTCATTGTTAAATGGTTTGTTGCAAAATAAAATTTAATCAATTTTAAAGGAGATCATGGAAAATGGATTGCAGTTTGTCAGTAGAAAGGAAATTAAAAATTTTAATTATATATCTTTTGTCAGTTAGTGTTATATGCGAAAGAAAAGAAACATTTTGTGACATTAATTCATGTTTCTACCATGATGGTGTTAATAATTCCGTCAATAAGCTTTAAGGTATCTATAAAAAAGTTAAATATTAATAATGATGATACCTACTCTAATGACCAAATCAAAATCTAAGCGCAGTTTTTAATGCCTCAGAGACATAGATTTACAAATCAAACAAAAATAGCGAATTCATTAGAAATGTTTTTAGTATATCAACTATTTAACCCTGTAAGAGTCAATTCTTGTCACTTTTCAGTCACGTAATGGCGAAGACTAGTATATTTCATTTTGTTCATAGGTAACCTAATGGGCCTTAACAGAATGTCTGCCGTCGATTTTTTGGTAATGACGTTGAATTAGACGCGTTAAATATTTTTACACTGATACATATCTGAAATGGGTGACATAAAAGATACTGTTGCTCGATTTATTTTTAGTTACTTTAATTTTTAGAGTTTACTTTATATAAACACGAGAAATTCAGATGAAATTAAAATAAATTTAAGTTCTGAAACTCCAGTCGTTGTGTCCTGATAATTTACTTGAAAGCAAAGTAGTAATTTATATAATTGAAGAACTTATGTATGTAAAAAATCTTTTCCTGTAAAAGTTTATTTTTAAGAATAAAAAATAACGTATATTGTAGGATTAAGAGAAAGTTTTGCATTTAAATATCAAAATATAAAAAAACTTAATAACGAATCATCGATTTTAATTTTTTACAAATCTAAAATGCTAACGTATCCAGGATCCGATCTGATATTATTCCCCCCAAAAGTACTTTCTAATTCTGTATCCAATTAGTATCAGTAAAACTACGAAATATCCTTATTTAAATTAAATGAGCTTTCCATAGATATATACAGATGACTGAAGGCTGCAGAAAACATTAAGACGTGGAGTGCATCTGTGCAAAGGAAATACTTTAGAATGGAGTGAGATAGTGCCAGGTGAACTGAGAATGGGCCAACACGTTTTTTCTTTCATGAACATTCTAATGGCAGACAGAGAAAGCCAGCAGTTCATAACCATTACTCTAATTGATGATAACCCGAAAAACTTCTGACTCTCACTGTCAGCCAGTAGAGTGCAGATGCAAGCAAAAAACTGTATTGTCTTCACCTGGTAGAATCTCACATCACTCTACCGGATATCAAGGAATAATCTTACCTCACACTACGGTATATCAAATCTACGAATTAAGTTGGAAAATAAAAAAGTGTTGAAAAAGAGATAAAAAAAATCATCCTTAATTTTTTTAAAAATTTTGTTCGCTAATCCGGCCAACAGGATGTTTAAATAACATACTTCTTAACGTAGGTAATGATCATGCCTTTTAAAAAAAATCTCCTTCTAGATATCTAATTATATGTGATCTAATAGTAAACTTAAAATTTGCCAAAATAATAACTTGTTAAAACTGTTGTTCGTTTTCAGGAAAAGTTTATCAAACAGAACTACATTTTTTTCACACTATAAAATTGCCTGAACCAAATCGAAACTGGCGAGAAAAGAAACTTTTCACAAACCAATCACCGTGCAAAAAGATGGGGTCGCGTGATGTTAAAACCGTCCGTAATTACACATCTCATTAATTTCCTGGAAGAAGTAAATGCTTAAGAAAATTAACTCTCCGGTTGTAAAACAATGCCACGGAAACGATCTGTCTCTTCTTACCCATTTCCCATCGATACTTCACCATGTCCATCCTATATCTTTTGATGCATGGCACGGCGAGTGGGGCAATGTCTTACAACGTATTCCAGGATTTCACACCCCATTACCAAAACTCGGCATACTACACCGAGTATATTTTATATTCGCCGGCTCTCCTCAAATCTCTGAAAACCTACCGAAAAAAATGAAAAAAAGACGATAAACCACATAGAGTCCTCTATATGGATGATGCCTCCTTCACAACTGCAAAATAAGGGGGGCAGAAAGAGCGCAGGGGGCACGGCATTAAAGAGTGGTAGGAAAAAAGGGGGAAAACGGGTTATTTCCAGTCCGATAGGTTTAGCGACTCATCAAAAAGCCGATGTAAAACTCGAGTTTTATGGGAGGTCGGTTATAGATTCTTTTTATTTTTTTTATTGTTGTATTTTTCCACCGCCCCCACCCTGCCCCAGCATTGCGGGGGCTCTGGTGACATTTTTTACCCCCGGATAGCAAGGCTCCTGCTTTTTCAGGAATGAGTAGTTTTCCGGTACCATGGGATGGAGGAGAAATATTGGAGCACTTAGAGTTAAAGGTATGGCTGGGGCAAGGTGAAAAGCAAAGGAAAAAAATTGTCAAAAGGAGACAAATAAAAAATATCAAAAGAGGAGGGCACGCGCCACCACAGAAAAGTGTCGTTTACAGAAGAGAACTTCTAAATAACCCGGTATTTCGGGAAAAGCAGGATGAAAAGTTGTTGCAAGGGAACTATTAAAGGAGATAGCGGTTCATCTATATAGCGCTGCATCCGAAAGTGGAGCGACGACATAATCTCCTTCAGGTGATACTGTCGTGAGAGAAGATGTAAGCGCCGCTAATGCGAGATAGCTTAGGACTTCTGTAAAGAAGAAAGTTGGAATGCTACAGACTGATGGCACATTTGTCCGCTTTTGCAAGCAGACACTTTTGGCTGGGGGAAATAGGAGCGCAAATATGCGCGCTACCAAACCAACCAGGAACGGAACCGCAGCTAACTGCAGAGATTTAAATTGCATTATAAGAACTGATTGGTGAAAAGTATATAAAAAAGGGGGAAAGAGGAGTGAAAAACACCTTTTCTCTATTTACTTACTTACCTGGAGATGCCAAAATGTTGATGGCTTTCTTGCTTTCTTCCAAATGTGCTTCCTGGTATTTAAACGACATCGGAAGGGGATTGCTAATCTTCACCTTTCCATCTTGTTTACTGGAAAATTTGCCTTTTGAGCTTTTGCCGGTGTTTCTTCGGTTTAAGCGGAAATAGTCATTAAGGGGGTGAAGTTTTCTTCGGTATTTCGGATAATATCCAATATACTTCGCGATTTGAGTTGGATGTGGAGGAAAGACGTTGGGGAAGTTTAAAAATATCTCATAAATGCGCGAGATGACTTAATGTGTTTTTATTACCTCGGAAAGGGCTCGTAATAATGTGAGGCAAAATTTTCATGAGATGGTGAAATTGCTTGTCATTTGTAAAGTCCAAATAAATTAGATTCCGAGCTGATAAGTTAAAAAGATCATGAAACTGAGCAAAAGATTCACGATTTCATGATGAATCCTATTATCGAAAAAGCGATTTGGGATTTAGTAGTCTTTAAATGGAGTTCTTATGATATCGTTAAGTAGAAGTTTCTTTGGGTTTTTTTTCCTTCTATGTGCGATGAGAATTTTAGATAAAGAAATCTTTTTATTATTATCGTATTATAAATTTGCTTTATATTTATGTCTTAAATTATTTTTATTCATTTATTATTATTGTTCTTTAATCATATATATTTAAACTGATTTCGCTGCAAGTCAAAATCTTAGATTATTTTGGATTCTTTTTCTCAGTAAATCGTGATCTCGATACATGTATGTAATAAGTAATTATTGTAATATTGATATTATTTATATTATATAAATTTATCATTTAGCTATATTAATTTTATAAAAATAAGTTAAACGTGTGTTTTGCAGGTTGCTAACATAGACAAAACTCAAAACGCTCTCGATCAAGATAAAATTCATAACAAAGGGTGGATCCCATCCATCAGAAAGTGGTCAACCAATACCTCAGCTCACATTTCAAACTTTCTGAAGACTACAACTGATGATGTATGTGGTAGTAGTAGTAGTAAAAAAAAATAGCCTTAAATTTTAGCACAGATTATAAAAACTATATTTTAGATTAAAAAGTCTTCACGATTTGTTAAAATACTTTCATTTTTAAATTCCATCTATAATAAGCAATATATAATATTTTAAGATCATGATGAAATTTCAAAATTTCTCTTCTATTAGTTTCTAGAACAATTTTAAGTCAAAAAACGATCGAACTTCTTTGAATATCATTGAGATGAAAATAGACGAATATTATTTGGGTAACTAACGGACATTATTTATTGAAATTCGAGAGATAAAGTAATACTTTTTTTTCTTCAGCTCAAGGCTTAATATCTTTCGAAAAACTGTATTTCGAAACATAAAAGTGAAAAAAAATGGATTTGACAATTGATTAGTAAATCAACTGTTCTCTATTTCTAAATTAATTTCTAATTAACTAACACAATTAAAAATCTAAGTGAGAAATTGATGTATTACAAAGATTTAATTGGAAACTCATTTAAAATATTGTGAAAATAGAGTATGATACTACTCGATTTTACCTTTAAATAATATTTGATACGCAAAGTACTTTCTAATTTTTTATATTTCTTCTTCGATTATAAATTTATAAATGTATTTGTTTATTTTCTCTTTTATATTTTTTTTTATTTGAGAAGCATTTCAATTCTTGAATACTTTTCTGATCAGTAAATTAACTTATGAAGTTCAATTGCAAAAGCAAAGTAATTAGAATATTTCAGTAATGATAAAAACATATGATAAGGCATTAATTAGTGCTTATTATTGCCAGGTCCAAAATATTTTCAGATTTTTTTATAAAAAAATATTAAAGATATAAAATAAAAAACTTGTAATTTCGAAGATTTTTTGGGAATAATATTCTAAAGGTTTATTTTTCATTTGCTAGAATATGCAGATTTTTTTTATGAAAGCGGCATTGTGTAGAAAATGATTAATTGTTATTTTACAAAACAATTCCATTTTCTAAAAGTTTTTATTATTTTCTTAGATTCTGGGAAAATAAGTTCGCAATTATTTTTCTGTAATGTATCTGTTTAATTCTGTCTGCCTGAAAAGAGTTGCTTTATATGTTTGATTAAAATCCGAATTCTATTTGTTATGCTGTTTTAGTGTTTTATAAATCAGATGATTAAAGAAAATAAATTTTAATGTATTTTTGCTACCATTTTGGAAAAAACTATTTTTAACATGTTTAATTTCATCTACATTTTATATGATTTCATTAGCAACCCTAAACCCATGTATTATCAGTATTTCTTTCTCTGTTGGGGTTTTTTTTTGTATTTTTTAGGCCAAGTTCAAAATAAATTTTCCATTTTAACTTGCGAATATATTCTATGCTATTCAAATCTTTGTAACAATCACATAAATTACTTGACACGTTTGACAATTTCACTTTAATGAGTGACTTATTTCTATAAGCATTCATTCATTAAACTGATAATCATTCTTTTTTATGTTTAGTTTGAACAATGAACTGGTTACGGAAAGATTTTATCACAATTTTCCACCTCCGTGTGACTTGCATAACAGCTTGGTCAGAGTTGCTACGGGATTAGCAGAGATGGAAAAGAAAACTTATTAACTTTTCAGAATTTGAGAAATATTATTAAATTTAGATGTACTTATGTCCATCCCATAAATTAAATAAATCTATATCTGACATTTGTATGTCCAGTTCAAGAAATATTTTATAGTACTTGGAATATTCGTGATTAACAAGAGAAAGTTTGTATAAAAAACATACACAATGTTATGAAAAGTTTAAAATTTTTGCTTCAATGCTTATTTACAAACAAATACAGTATTGCTATTTATTATTACCTTATTTTTTATCTTAATAATTTTACAACCATCATTTTTATTTTTTATTTCCAGTTTTCTCACATACGTATATATTTACTAGCTTTATCAGCTGGCTTCACCCTGGATAGATTCAAACTCATTCTTCGTTTATTATAATTAATTTTATTAATCCTGTTATACAAATATATTTAAAATCTTGATTACTTTTAATATTTTAGGTCTCTTGTTGATGATCAGGGATGATGAACAGCGTTGATGGATCCTTCACATGAAAATTTCATTATAATTGATTTTATTAATCCTGTTATACAAATTTATTTCAAATCTTGATTACTTTTAATATTTTAGGTCTCTTGTTGATCATCGAGGATGATGAACAACGTTGATGGATCCTTCAGATAAGAATTTCTCATAATCCTTTCCCATACTTAATTAAATAACTTTGGCAATGATTATTTTTGAAATATGAAAATAGCACAATTGATCTAGAAATGGACCCCATAATGACTTGTGGACATTTCTTGCCGCTGCTGTTTCGGAATTCTTGTGACAGGCACACAGATGCATCTATTTTCTGTTCTATGTTATAAATTTTTACCTGAAAGGGATTTATTTTCTAATCCCTTTTAAAAAATGTGATTTCCAAATAAAACAGAGGTTTGAGATTACCGAAGTATTTAATTCTTAGAATTATTTTAAATTTAAAAAATAGTTTAATATAATTTAATAGTTTTTTAATAATTTTGAGTAACGAAAGAAAAATATTTTAATTTAAAAGAAAAGACGAATGTTTGTTTTCTTTTTTTTTTGACTACCCCCAACTACTTTTCTACACTGCAAACGGATTCTAAAAATAAAAAAAATGCTTTTATCAGTGATTTTAAGCGTTTATCGTTGATATAAATACTCGAAGTAAATAGGAGTTTTAACCGCATTCATAACATACTCCATCTTTTAATAAACAACTAAGAATATTTTTTTTTCATTTTCATGTTCATTGTAGCTTAATTTCCTTAGAGTATTGTTTTCAGCACATCATGTTCTTGAGATTGTGTTTTGACTTACAGCTTTTTGAACCAAAAATTATTTTCTGCATTTTAATGCTGTAATAAAAACGTGTTTTCGTATCCTTTTTTATTTTTATTAATTTCTACTTTTTAGTCTTTAATATATTTCGTAATTCATTATTAAAATTATGATGGAATTTTGCAGTCAGATTTTCTCAAATTCCCTATCATATGGCGCCACTAGTATGGAATCAAACTTTAATCAAAATTAATTGATTAACTGATAACTAAGTTACGAAAATATTAAAATATTGTATTTTCATCGGTAATACACAACTGCACTTAATTCCAGAACTCCAGTTCATCAACAAGTGAGTGAAAATTCGATTACAAAATTCCATCTTTACATACATAGCGTGTAAAAAATGCTTGCGTTAAATAAAAGCGCAATAAAACGCACGTTGTTGCAATTCGAAACTCGAATGACAACGAAGAAAATTCAATTCCTCGAAGTAGCATTTCTATCAATATCCAAAGCATAGTGTACTCTAAGTAATAAAGGAAACTTCTTGTAATCGAAGATAGCGTACTCTTGAGGGAAAAATGGCGCTCGTGATTTACAGTCGAAGACATTTCTGTTCTGCTGGTGACACTTCTTAAAGAGAAACAGAACTCCTGTCAGCATGCCTCTCTGGACAACAAATCGTTTTCCTGTCGCATTCCTATCACTTACATCGATAATATATGATTTCCGTATGCCTACCGGAATTTCGGGAACCTTTCCCGTATCATGAATCAACATTTGCTCTTTTTCTTTGTCAAACTGCGGTGGATCCCGAGATACTTCAACCATCCGCACCATCACCTGGTGGAAGAAGGTTGTTAGTTGGCTTGCTTTGCAAGAGCGGTTCGTCCCACAAATGGGCATTCGGATAAAAGTCACTACAAGGCGGTAGGTAATGTCTCAGAGACAGGTCAAGTGAAGATAAATGAATATGATTGGCTTAAAGGCTGTGATGGTGACCTCATACTTTCTTTGAAGCCACTCCATTTAGTCATAAATAACGGAAGGGAGGTTCCCTATGGTTGACTTCAAAGACACACAACGAAACTGACGTCATGGATGTTAAAGTAACATTAAGGTATTGTTTTCCTGCATTTATTCGACGTCTCTCGAGGCGGAGAGGGTAATGTTTTATTTGCCGCAATATTTAAACGCGTCTTCCCGCATTTGTCACTATTACCACGGACTCGATGGGGGAAAAGCGGAATAATTAGACGCTTATTTTTCCTGATTTGCGCTTCTGCGTCTATTAATATTAAGTCTCGGATAGTTCACCTTTTCAAGAAATAAATTGCCTAAGCGAAGATGCATCAAATTTAAATGGAACATCTGTTTCCTTTAACTTGTCGTTAAGTAAAAAGTACGCAGGAGAGGGAGGTTCTCGCCAAAGCGACAGAACAATGGAGGAAAAAAAGAGCCAACACCTTCTCCAAGAAAGTGACAGAAAGGACGTAGGTCTTTGCTTAAAACACCGCCTCTTGACAAGTAACAGCGGCGAATGAGCCGATAATTAAATTGAATTGCGGGGATTTTTAACAGCAATTTGTCTTACTAAAACCGAACCCCGAATCGGTACTCCGATATCCACGAAGGAGGGATACATTTCACTTTAACTCCTCTATGCATTACTTACCCTCTGTTTTAAAATGAAGTAACGGTTGCTAAGTAATGAGAGCAATATTTTTTAACTCGCAAATGATAATGCTGATTTGAAGTTCTACTAATGAAGTTTCCATAATGGGCTGCTATTTTTCTTGTGTAGGATCTGAATGACTTTAATCAGACAAATGTAAATTGGGTCCATATAAAAAATTAGTAATTTTATCAAGGTTGAAAGGTTTCGATGATGTTTAAACATAATTAGAACAATTTTGCAATATTGGCAGGAATGTGATTAAACGATTTTTTGAGGATCTTCAAACGCAGAATTTATTTTTAATGTTGTGAACAGAGATTTACTGTAATTGGTTAATTTTTTAAAATTTTAATTAGAATAGATGAGTGAGGGAAGATCGAAGGATGCATATTATATACTACTTTTGTAGCATAAAATTCAGAGCGTTTTGATTATGTGTATTCTGGTGGATATGAAAACGGAACAAAAATTATGTATTGCATGTTGCAATTTCCAAGTAAAGATATAATCAAAAAGGCTTTTAGTGTTCGTATCGAATTATATAAATTGTTATATGAAACAGTTTGGAAACGTAATTTGGCCATTCTTTCTTCTCCAATTCAAATATACAAGACAAGTTTCATGTAGAGTGCTCTATGAAGGGAAAATGAAGGTATAACAATATTTTCAAAAATTAAATTTTTCAGTTTTATAAATCTTGCGTTCCTCATTTTTAACAAAATTAATTAATGCGATTAAAGGAAATATTTTTAAAATAGTTAATTATTAAATATTTACCAGCAAAATCTAATTGCTTAAATACTTTTGGGTAAAATTTTATTTTCTCTTTTAAATATAAAATCTCCTTTTATAAAACCAACTAAGAAGCTTGCAGTATATAAAGTATAGAAGCTCTTAATTTCATATAAACATAGAAGTTCATCATTTTAATTTCTTCAGAGAACTAAAACCATAATTAAAACTTTGAAAAGTAATTAATTAAACTTTAATTGTCTATACAATGTGTTAACCAATTTAACATTACAATAAGATGGCTACAAGCGTAGAGCATGTTCTTATTATTAGGTCAATTGATTAGATTAACAGTAGTTTTTAAAGATACACTAGATCAATTTATTATCCCATGTTTTGTGGGATAAATATGCAAAATAATAAATTGAACTTTCAATGCTTAGCACTTAATATCAGATCGTCTTGAAGAAAAGAAAACACAAGAATTGGCTTTAAATTAAAGGTATTGTCTGTATGGTTAGAAGAAAGCAAACTTGATAATTTTTAACTAGAGCAACTTTCTAACTAAGCAAACATCAAAGTAACTCGAGTTCAGCCATCTCCACGAAAAATATTTTGTAATACCCAAATAGCTCAGTATGTTTTACAATTTGTTGCAATTTTTATTGTACAGCATTGCACAGTTTTAAACAACATCGTAAAATATTGTGCATTCCATCTTTGTGCCGCTGGAGTAGCTAGGTATAGTCAAATTAGAATGGGAATGAGTTATTCAATTTTTTATGTTTGATAACTCTTAAAAATAAGATCGAAAGTTTTAAACACATGCACATGGAAACCTACAAGTGTCGTGCAGTGTCTTTTCCACATTCAAGATGGAATTGGCATTGTATTATGTGATTGTCATAAATCGACAAATTGAGACAATAAACATGCAAATTTTCCTAAAAAAATATTTTAAAAAAAAAACAACTTCCAGGAAAAGAAATAGAGAAAACCAAATCCAAACAACAAGATCTTTCCAAAATTAACTTGTTAATAATTCGATTATTTTTTTTCTTGTGAGTCTTAGCTTTCATCTCTTTTAATAGAACTTTAAAAAACTCTTTCCTCCAGCTTTTAACGAAATGTAATTTGTATTAATTTGTATTTTTATTCGTATTTTCTCTATAGCCGTCGTATATTTTCATAATATGTCGTTAATCTAATATAATAATAATCTAGTAGTTCAGATAGTCCAACGAATATTTGATAGCAGCATGCAATGTATTAGCACTATGTCCCGTGCTTTCGAAGAAATGTGTACATATAACTCGATGAAAAACTCTCAATTAAGTAAACTAGCTTTGGACGGCTGTGCCTTGGACAGATAAATTAGCCAAATGTTAAAGCTATGTTATTGTTTGTTTTTTTACATAACAACTTTATGTACCGTAGCTCCGATATCTAGTAACATGGATATGAAACCAAATATCATTACTAGAATCGCAGAACTCATTTATCATTGTTAGTGAATGTATGCAAATTCAAGTAGGAGTTGGATTTTCCTATTAAACATTTTACGATTCATATTGATCATGCTAAATATGAAGAGTTTACCAGCAGTTTTTAAAGAAAAAAGAAGAATTATATTCTGAGAAATGGCAATGACTCTCACTAAAATTTTAACAAATAAAAAAATTATAAATTGGAAAAAAACATGCATATATAAAGCTTGAGACGTTATTGTTATGTATGTAAATAAGCAAAGCATTTTATCTTAACACTCCTCATATATTATATCATACAAGTGTACAGGGTTTTTGAGATGAAACTGTTTTTAGCTAAATATTTTATAAAAAAAATTCTAATGCAATATTTTCACAAAATTAATTATAGAATTCTAAGTAGCCATTTGCACAACGGAAAGGAGTTTGTTCAATTTTGCATAGCAAAATACTCAATCTTAGGTCCAATTTACAATAAGGAGTCCGAAATCCCTAAAGCTCCTAGCTCCCGATTTCATAATTGCGTTCAATTTATCATTCACTCTATTGCAAACTATTTAATTACCAGCTCTATTACTGACTATTCAAATCCACCACACATGTCTACCATGCATGTTCGAAATCGATCATGATTCAAATATAAGTACTTTTATTTTTCTGTCTGCACTAAGAAGACAACCCACCTCCATTATATGAATATTTAAATTAATAAACACTCAAAAACTGACATAAATGCGCAGAAGCCATTTATTAATGTATAGTGTTACCCCACTAGTTTCAAAACAGCAGATATAAATTTTAGATTGCCTCAAAACACCTCGAATGAAAGTCCAAGGCAGAAAACGTTTTAAACTGAGCAAGACCCATTTGCGGGTGCTGCGGCATATAAGGAGTGGTCACAATTGCGAATTCGCAGACGTTTTCGCTCCACGCGCATATTTTGACCTTGATAGTCTCGAGATATATACGTCCGTCTTTATAGCGAAGTCGTTTATCATTCCGAATTTACATTGTCGGAAGCAGCGAATCCCGGCTATGGATACGTGCATCTTTAATAAGAGATATCCTTCAAAAAAAGGAAAAGCTGTTTTCAGATAGCTATTCTCTATGATTTATCCAGAGCGTTACGTTAACCTCTTCAAGGACATTAACACATATGCGCTCGTTTTTTTCAGATTGAAGTTATCGTAAATTAGGAAAAATTACTTGAATCTGTAGGATAAAATTCAAAATTAAATCTATATTTCTTGGCGCACTGAACTGTCTTTCATAGGAAATAAATTATATTTGAAAAAAAATTAAATCAGATTAATTTTGTTCACTTTAAAAAAGTCGTCTCTAAAGAGGTCGATTTCATTTTTCTAACAACCAATCCGTACAAAATGAATTTAACTTGCTAACAAACTCTATTTATATGTGTTTTTTTAAGTGCAATGTCTCCATAACTTACACTTACGGAAAACGGCAAATTTTGACTCGGTGATTTGATTTCGGTTTCCCACGTTGCAGTTCTAAAAATTCACACGTAACATTTGATACGCTAGAAATAATTTTTAAAAATTTGAATAAGTTTTGTGTTTTTTATAAAACAGAGTGAAAATACAATCTTTGGATTTATAAACATAAGAGTTTACTAACTGTGCACCTTTTATATTCCTTTAGCTGACGAATTTGAAACGTAAAATTTGACATTTGCTATCGAGAAAAATGACGATCGATGAATGTCACACCATAATGATGAATATTAAATAAGTGACGATAAAAAAAATTAACCAGACATTTCCGAGTATATGTTAAATTACAGCATGGACTGTTCATTTACTTATACTACAACACTGAATTACATAATGTTTAGGGACTTTAATAAGAATTAATGCATACAGAAAATATGAACGCTTTGAATGCTTATTCCATCAAAGTATTGAGATTTTCTGCATGCATTAAGGATGCCTCTGGTGTGCCCACCGATGACCCAATGGATTTGGGCATTACGTGTTCGAGGAACATGAATAGAAGGAAAGTGGTTTTTGGATCCATCCTTTGTATGTACTCTTACCCACCATTATTCAAAAGCTGCTAGATTGACTTGCGCTTCAGCAACGAATTTCTCGCTGCGGTCAGGCTTGCTGCTGGAGATTTTCCTATTTTTCCTCCATGTTTAATAAGTTAAAAAACAAAAATAAGGTACTTATTTATTAACTTTTTAGTAGTACATAAATGTGGATAAGTTTCCTGTGAAAATCTTCCAGGAAGGCAACCTACACTATATGGACAAAAGTATACGGACACTTTCAGATTTTCACACTTTTTTAGAATTTCTCCGGAAAGCATTAACTGACTACCCTTAAACTGCGACCATGTAAAGAATAGATTGTAACTCACATTTTACTTTGGAGATTCAGCCCTGAGGGCAATTAGGGGACCGTCTACAAACTGATGAAGACAAAAAATTTTGGCTCACTCAACTTCACAGAATACTGATAACAAAATGAAACTTTCAGAAATCGTTATGTTTAATATGCATAATATTTACATTAATTTTCGTAAACTCGGCACAAATATTTGAGAAGATATAAAGGTTTTATTTTAAAAAATTTCCAAATTTTCCAGCCTGTTTGTTGCTTATAACATGCACAGTTTTGTTATATTATACGAAACTTACAGAAAAAAATGACAATATATTACAGAAGAATGTGCAGAAATTTGGGGAAAAAATTTCAATATAACAGGATATATTAGCATTTTTAGTAAACAATTTTTTGCTGCGCATGCGCGAAACATAGCATAATTTTTCTTTTACACCTTTAAAGCCAGATATATGGGGCAACTTATATAAAAAAATTCAGTTCAATATCAATAGTATTAAGAAAGATATCGTCATTACAACGAGCACAGTTTTAGCTCCTATCGAAGAGAAGCAAAAAGATGAAGGGTTGTACACAAATTGCTATTTTTTAAACTTGTATCTTTGAATAGTTATATTGAATTGTTTTAGTGGTTAGAAATTTTCTAAATACCCATGAAAACTTGTAATATTTGTAACGAATAAAAAAATATTCGTAGGATTATTAAAATATTTTGAGAAAAGAGATGAATTAGATAAAAAAAATTTGGTCATAGAAGAAATTAATTAAAAAATATCATTTGGCCGTAAAATTGTAACAATATGTAACTTGTTAATAATCAGGTAAATAATATATTTAAAGTAATTAAGTTTTTGTTATTTATAGTACCTAATTAGCTGGAATTTAAGTTATGCACATAATTGAAAAGTGTTTATGGGTATTTAGCAAATTCTAGCCACTATACTATTCAAAGATACAAGTTTAAAAAATATCAATTTGCGTACAACCCCTCATCTTTTTGCTTCTCTTCGATAGAAGTAAACAATGTGCTCGTTGTAATTCTGATATCTTTCTTAATACTATTGATATTGAACTAAATTTTTTATATAAGTTGCCCTATATATCCGGCTTTAAATTTGTAAAAGAAAAAATTATGCTATGTTTTGTGCATGCGCAGAAAAAATATTTACTAAGAATGCGCATATTTCCTGTTAAATTGAAATTTTTTTCCCAAATTTTTACACAATGCTTTTATAATATATTGTCATTCTTTATGTAAGTTTGGCATAATATAATAAGAAACTGTGCATGTTATAATCAAAAAACAGGAGGGAAAATTTGAGATTTTTTAAGAAAATCTTTATATCTTCCCAAATATTTGTGCTGAGTTTACGAAAATTCATGTAAATATTATGCACATTAAACATTACCATTTCTGGACTTTTTATCTTGTTATCAGTATTCTGTGAAGCCGGGTGGGCCGAAAAATTGTTGTCTTCATCAGTTTGTAGACGGTCCCCTAATTGCCCTTAGGCCCGAATCTTCAATGTAAAATGTGAGTTACAGTTTATTCTTCACATGGTGTCAGTTTAAGGGCAGTCAGTTAATCCTTTCCGGAGAAATTATAAACAATGTGAAAATCTGAAAGTGTCCGGATACTTTTGTTCATATAGTGTACTTCCCCACATGGGAGATAAGTCACACTTCTACTTCAGCTGCTACCCAGGAGCTCCAAAGCCGCATTGACCAACTGAAGATGCCATAATTTCCCTTTATAATGAGTCCTTTAATGGACTTGGCCAATGCTAGACAGGTGGAATTTTAAATATCACCACTTAATCCCCATTGTTTCGTCAAATCTTGTGTTCGTTAGTTGCATTATTAAAGTCCCATATTGAAACAAATCTTGGGAATGAAAAGTAAAATTTATGAGTTATTTCCTTAAACGATAGATTCGACTCTTTTTTCCGTTGCTGACTAAATAAAAAAGATCTTTAAAACCACTCAAAAGATCGAACCACATTAGAAAAAAAAAATGGAGTATTGTGAGAAGCAAACTCTTTGGCGTAACTAGACAGTATGTGGCCTTCCTCCTCCTCGTCAAATGCGTATGGTGGGGCTGTTAGAAAATTAAACACATGACTATAGCTAGTTATAAAAATACACATATTTTTAGGGGTTAATCCCTCGTTATAATACTTCTAGATGATTTTCAAAGATCTTATAATTTAGAAGGAGTAAGAAAATAATTCAATATCAATTTACTAGTAGAGGGTTGTAGTTACTTTACGATAAAGGCCTATAATTTAAATTTGTTATATTCGATAAGGCTTTGATTTTATTAATACATTTATTTATTTTTCAGTCCTGGAGGATAGGACAGTAGCAGTGTCTATAACATTATGCAATTGTAAAACCTCGGACCAAGGCCCCCTAAGGCCGTGGACCCTTCGCATGTTTCAAGATCTATCACCCTAAAGTGGGTTCCCAATATCATGGACACTTTAAAATTTGCATATTTTTTCGAATGTTACCAGAAAATCTGCATGGATTTTCTTAGAATTTCGAACATGTAAAGATTAGGCTTGAACTCACATTTTACATTGAAGATTCGATCACGAGAGTATTTAGGGATCGACCAGAAAGTGATGAAAACAAAAAAAACTTCGACTCATCCCTTTTCAAAGAAAAGAAAAAAGAAATGAAAAAAGAGATGAAACCTTCCTCAATGGTTATGTTTGATGTGCATAATATTTACATGAATTTTCGTAATTATAGCACAAATATTTGGAAAGATATAAAGGTTTCTTTAAAAAAATCCCAAATTTTTCCGCATATTTTTGTTTATAATTTGCAGAGTTTTAAACCGAATTGTATGAAACTTGCAGAATACGTGACTATATTCTAGAGAAGCTTTGTATTAAAATTTCAAGTAAATACTTTGAATATATTAAAGGAAATATGAGTACTTTTAGTAAATGATTTTTTACTGCGCATGTGCGAAATATAGCGTAATTTTACTTTCATGACATAAGAGCCAGATATATAGTGCAACTTATATGAAAATTCCAGTTCAATACTTTTAGTATTTAAAAAGGTATCGGCAATGCAACGAGGTGAATTCCAATACACTCTAAGAGAAGCTAAATGATGAGGGTTCTTGCAAAAACTGATATTTTTAAACTTGAATCTTCGAACAGTAATATTGAATTTTATGAAAGTTGAATATCCTGAATACACATATATGATTATAAGTTGAATACGTAATTTAAATTACAGTTTGGCGATTAATATTCGAAGATTCAAGTTTAAAAAATAATAGTTTGTGCAAGAACCATTATCATTGAGCCTCTCTTAGAGTGTACCGAAATTCACCAAGTTGCAATGCCTATATCTTTCTTAATACTAATGGTATTGAACTGGAATTTTCATATAAGTTGCCCTATATATCAGGCTTTTATGTCATGGAGTAAAATTAAGCTGCATTTTTCTTATGCGCAGTAAAAAATCATTTAATAAAAGTACTCATATTTTCCTTAATATTCAAAGTATTCACTTTAAATTTCAATACAAAGCTTCTCTAGCATATAGTCACGTATTCTGCAAGTTTTATACAATTTGGTTTAAAATTCTTCAAGTTATAAGCAAAAAATATGCGAAAAAATTTGGGATTTTTTTGTAAAGAAACCTTTATATCTTACCAAATATTTTTGCTATGTTTACAAAAATTCATGTAAATATTATGCACAACAAACATAACCATTGATGAAAGTTTCATCTCGTTATCAGCTTTCTTTGAAACGGAATGAGTCGAAATATTTTTGTCTTCATCACTTTCTGGTCGGTCCCCTAAATACTCTTAGGATCGAATCTTCAATGTAAAATGTGAGTTCAAGCCTAATCTTTACATGTTCGAAATTCTAAGAAAATCCATGCAGAATTTCGGGAGATATTCGAAAAATTATACAAATTTTAAAGTACCCGCATTATATTGGACATTTATTTCATGAATTTCATTCATTCATACATTTATTTCATGAATTTCCATTATCAGTAACACCTTTTTTTATGAACTATTTGAACATAGAAACGAATAACTATTTTTCTGGAAAGTTGTTTTAACTGTGGAAAATATTAGCACACAATAATACATAATTTTTTTTCAAATTTTCTTGAAACGGCGAGATTTGAAACAATTGAACTCTTTCGTAATTGATTTTCATGTTCAATTTTGAATTCGCTGCATAATCCACAATTTAATATAATTTTTTTTCTCTGTGACCAATAGGGGTATTATTTTTAAAACGTTGCGAAATGAGATACAAAGTAACATTGTAAACTTTCCTTTGTAAAATGTTCCTAAAAACGTAGAGATTTTTTTTAATATTAAATGAATGAGATCTTTTTGTCAGTTAATATACAGGGTGGCCGAGAATTATTTGACACAATACAAAATTATAAAAAAAATAAAAACTAGAGCATATAGAAACAAAATATCTCTGCTAATTTATTATAGAAATACATTATTATATAAATATAGTTAATAAATATCGATGTGAGATCCCTTGGTTGCGTGTTGTATGTCTAAGCAACACTCAATTTCACGCCCGTGTTTGCAAGCATCTAAGGAGCTGTCGAATGAATAGCAGCTGTAATACGGTGCTTCAGTTCCTGCATATTAGCGTAAGGCATCTGATACATACAATCTTTCAAAAGATCCCACATGAAAAAGCCCAAGGGTCCAAATTCTGGATTGAACTTTTGAACTGATTGAATTTTTCTCATACAATAGACATCAGACCACACCTAGCTCCATCATATCGTATTCTGGGAATGAGCAATGCTGTGAAACAAAACTTTGGGAGCCGTGGTAGTAATACGAAACATAGGGACAACGCAACTATTCCTAGTTATTTTTTACAAACTTTTTAATGTGACCAATAATTCTCGGATACCCTGTACATATATGTTTATAAACTGAAACTATAAACAAATTTAGATTTTATGAATTTTGAAATGGTAGTTCTTTCGCTAATTAAACGAATACTCTCTTGAAAGTCTTCCTGACTAGAAAGTAATTATTGGAAGAAACAAGAAGATATCGGATCTTAGTTCCTTATTCAGTACGAAATTTCAATGAAATATTATACTGCTTTGACTTTAGTAAGAAACTCTTTTGCATTGATTTCACCAATTTTTGACATTAGCAATAGGTTTTCTCTAGTCTGAAAATTGATCTAGTCAAGTCAAACTTTCCTTGCCTTGTATTTATATTTGTAGCGTTCTGATTTATTAATCGTGATTCTATATGAAATAGAAAATCTTTTAAGTTGCAATTGTCACTCTCTAATCGCATCCAGAAAACCATGATGACGAAAATTCAACAATTAATTCATGAGTTGACTGGATGGCCTTTTACGACGTCCTTTAAAGTAAGAAACGTTAAAAATGAAAGAAAAGATAAATGATATTTCTCTTAACAATCAACATTTATTTTATTTTTCAGCGGAAGCCAATTTTTTAAAAACGATAAATTAGGTTAAAGGTTATTAGATTTGTTAGTCGACTGAACTTTTCGCAATGAAGTAGTCTCATTTTGGGGAAAGTAACCTCTCTTACATCTGGGTATTTTCTCCTTCTTCTTGTCCTTCTCATTCAAATGGGCAGGATAAAAATAAAGAAAGAAGAGCTTTTCCTTTCTTTTCTTTCAAGCACTTTCAAGAGGGACACTGACAGATTTTTCTTTCAGAAACCTCAAGATAACATTAACTACAAGCTTTCGAGCATAAAACCGAGACCACACAGTCGAAGATGACACACCGAAATGGATACCAGCAGTTTCATTTGAAAGGTTATATGAACTTGTAGGAAAAAAACGCTGTAAAAGTGCGAATAAAGAAATTATGAGAAAAAAATTTCTTAGTCTCGTGTCGCAAATGAGACCTTCCGCTTGACCTACTAACCAACCCCAAGGTTATTGTTTAATTTATTTTCTTTTTAAGCTAGTCAAATAGCTACTTTTTAGAATTTTTTTGTCACGCCTTTATTAAAATTACGGGAAGATGGATTGAAAAGGCACTTAATATGAAGGATATTTTTCATGTTGGAATGGAAATTAACACTTAAAGAATGGAGTGCTTGCGTCGTTATCTCGTTTCATCTACTTGAAGAACGTTTGTTATCAATTTAATTGAGGCGAATATCGCTATTTAAATATTAACAACATTAATGATTTATTTCCCTTCATTATATACATATTTTTTTCTTTCTATAAGAAAGTTTACAACTTTTCTTGCACCTTTCAGCAATTGTGTTTAATTTATCAGATGGTGTTATTTTAAGTAAACCTTGGTTTATGATTAAAAAGTGAGCAGAGCTGAAAAGGTTCTGATGAAAATATCTTGATGTTTGAAACAGAAACATGAACTAATTAATCTGAAGGTTTCATTTCAAATATTCTGTTTATATTGCAAGGGTAGATACTAAAATTTTGTATCAAAATCCCATCAGGAAGTAATAAAGAAATATTAACATTATACTTAGTATCATTATTCATTCAGTCGCAATCATGTTTCTGAAATGATAATAAAAAAGCTGAAATTGTTAGAGCTAATAAGATCTGTCTGCTATAATTCGTTTCTTTTATATAATGATTGAAAGTCTGGTCACTTGTTTAAAATGCTTCAAAGATAAATGTCCAGGTTTTACCGATTTTAGCTATAATATTGTTAGCTCGGAATATTAGTTATTAAACTATTAAAACAGACTGTAGATTAGGTACTTGATGAAACTGACAAACCTGAGCATAATAAAAGTTGAATTCATACAGAAATGGTTCCAAAAATATTTTTAAAAAAAATGAAACAGAACTTAACTATTTAAGAGAAATAATCCTAACAAATTTTAAAAAATAGTACCGTAAAACGGGGAGGTACTTTGCACCGATTTTCATGACTTCAAAAAGAATTTCGAGTTTATTTACATGTATTTCTCTAAAAGCAAGCTTTTCTGCTTTTTCCTCGTTGAGAGATTACTAGGGAAACGTTTTGCAGCAAAATTTGTATCATTCAGTTATTTAATAATAAATTATAATTGTTCGAAATTTTGGTGAAAAGTTACCTCATGGGTTGAGATTCTTTGCACTGGTTATTTGTTTTCTGTATATTTCAAATATTTCAAACAAACTCAGTGTGAACAATTTTAGATTTATTGACTATTTATTGAAAACCTGGGTGGAAATATACAAGAAAAATAAATTTTATAAATAGCTGATTATAATTAGCAGTTTTATGCCATTGTATCCGGTCAAATCAAGATGGCGTTCTAGGTAACCTTTTATCCAATTATTACCGGGTATTTTATTAATATATATGTATATATATTAATATTACCACACCTTTTCTTAATATCGGGAGATATTCGAAAAAATTCGAAATTTGATTCTGTTTGCCTCACCTAACATTAAATTTGGTCAGACACAAGCCAAAGCGTCCAGATGCTTCAACGAAGAAAATCCATCTAGCATTTCGGGAGATATTCGAAAAACTTCGAAATTTGATTTTGTATTCCTCACCTAACATTAAATTTGGTCAGGCACAAGCAAGAGCATCCAGATGCTTCACAGAATGCTGATAATGCACATTTTTTCGAATATCTCCCGAAATGCTGTATGAATTTTCCTCGAACCTCGATCATATAAAGAATAGGTTTTAACTCCAAGATTCGGTCGCGAGGACATTTAGGGAACTGACCAGAAATTGATGAAGTGAAAAAAGGTTTTTGACTTACCCCGCTTCATAGAAAGCTGTTAATGGTTTGCAACTTTCATTAATTATTTTGTGAGTTGTGCGCAATATTTACATTCATTTTCGTAAAAATAGCACGAATATTCGGGAAGATATAAAGGTTTCTTTAAAATATCCCATATTTTTCCGAAAGTTTTTTGATTATGACTTGCAGAGTTTTCCTTGGAATAATACGGAATTTATAAAATATTTGAAAATATGCTAGAGCAG
Organism: Araneus ventricosus; assembly: GCA_013235015.1. Taxonomy (NCBI): domain Eukaryota; kingdom Metazoa; phylum Arthropoda; class Arachnida; order Araneae; family Araneidae; genus Araneus; species Araneus ventricosus. The sequence continues at coordinate 50,106 of BGPR01002628.1, forward strand.
GATAGTATTAAAATTTCAAACAAATGCATTTATAATGAAAGAAGATATAAGAATTTGCAGTAAATAATTTTTTACTGCGCATGCGAGAAAGGTAGCGTAATTTTTCTTTCAGAACTTCAAAGCCATATATATAGATTTTATATAGGGCAACTTATATAAAATTTCCAGCTCAATCCCGTTAATATTCAGAGAGATATCAGCATTTTGGCCAGCACGGTTTTATGTTTAATGCCATCTTCTGTCTCCAGATGGCGTTTGGGTCCCCATGTTCCTATGCGATTTTGAATGTTTATCGCATGCCTGATCACCCCTGGAAGTTCGTCCTACGACAGTAGAATCACCCTGTAGAATAAAATAACAGCGAAGATGAATATCGATTCTGAAGTTATTATCCAAAGTAAGAAATTTTCTTTAAAAAAAGAGCTTCTAACAGCGAAAAAAATACGAATTTAAAAGATTTAGTTAAACACTGGAATTTGTTTGAATTTCATTAAAACAAGAAAGTATTTCTATAAAAAATACCGTTATTTGAAAAACGTAATTGATTTAGAGGAAAATAACACGTCTATTAAACAGGCATTATGGAAAAGATAATTTTTTTGAATTTTAAGATTGTGTAAAAATCTTTTTTGTTTGATATTATATTCGGAAGTAAAGCTAAAAATTCCAAAAACTTCGCTTAGTTTTTAATTAATCAAGAATTTAATTAAATTTCTAAAAAATTGCCCAGACTATGTGCTATTTCATCCTCTAAAATATATTTGCAATGTAACGTCACGACCAATGGCCGCGGTTTATGGCTGAACAAGATGAAGGCAAATAGAGACAAATTGTTGTCTTTCAGAAATTTATTGACAGCTCAATCACATTTCTGAAAAATTTTACAATATTCATTAATCTTAGCTAATATAGCTATTTACACAATGCATGATATGAAAAACACTCGAGGGAGATAATGCACTCTACAATGAATGATATGAATAACACTCGAGGGGAGGTAATGAACTCTGGTCGAGAAATTAAAGATAAATGCTCGTTCATAACAGAACCGGGTTTGAAGCAGTTCCAAGTGAACTTGCTTCAGGTATCTCCTCAATATTTTTCCATAGGAACTAGCACAATATTCTGCTGGAAAAATTCAGTACGATTTCCGAAGTTCAAGGGAATTTCCGCAAGATCAGACCCGAGGTCCGGGTCCGTCCGCAAAACACAAAATTCGCAATTCCACTCGGGAGAAATGCAAGTCCGGATCCGAAAATCCTCACGAAGCCACTCCAGCTCCTGTTTCCAGAGCAGAAAAAATCGACCTCTCTCTCAAAACCCTAGTCCACCTTTTTATCTATCGCTAAAGGTCTCGTCATTAGTCCAATGGCATTTCATTTCACAAAGCTTCTAAAGTTCGCCGAGCTACATTCATCCTGACTATTTCATCTCCCATAAAAGACGGTTTAGCGAATCTAGTCTGTCAGAAGTCCACCTTTTTGCAATCTCCGAAGAATAGGTCATTGTCCACTCCCAGACATGTTGGCGACTTTGTCAATCAACGTCTGTGTTCGGCAACACCTGCAGCGGGTATGGTCCATGACAATGTGAGGCATTTTTCTTTCCCCGGCATGTTGGCTCCTGTCAACCAGTGTTGTGTCAGATACCACCTGCAACCCTAGAATGGTCACTGTTGCTTAGCGATTTCACTACAGCACCAAATTTAGTAGAAATAAGTCCAGTGTGTTGTCCTATAAATTGTCAACTCGCACACCCACAAGAACACACATACGGACTCACGCACACCAGCGTCTTCCGTTATTATAATTAAAGATACAATCTTAGACTACATTAAGGAGAAAATGTGATGATTCTAATCATTTTAGTCAAAATGCTTTGGTTCATTTCATATACAATATTGAATGGGGAGTTGTCATTTTAAGAAGGGACATGTAAAGCAATAAATAGCGTTTTAAAACTGACGAATCAGCAGCGAAATAACTTTTAAACTGAAGTACTAATAATTATTAACATTACACACCAGCCAAATACCTTCTGCTGGGAATCGAATTTTTGGCGTTCTCCTGGGTGACTAGGGTTTCTTTATTGGTAATCGAAACCGTTTCCTGTTATAACTTATTTCTCAGGAGAACGGACAATGTTAACTTCGGTTGAAAATTTCAGTCTTTTGTCTTCATTCCTCAACGAGACTGTCAGCATTATAGGAAATATCCTGGACACTGCCACTAAATAAAATTAAAATTTTGAATATAAGCTTTCTAGTATCATGTTGCTCTTTTCATTTAACAGATATAATATACCTGCTGAATAATACTTTTAACTTGAATTCTAACTCATCATAGAGCACCGCAGTGGCTGCGAGTCGAAGGGGCCATCTCTCCCTCCCCCATTTTTTGAGGAGAAAATTAAATTTTTATTTAATTTCAGCTGCCTAAAACAAGAAATTATAAAAAATTAACAGTGACCGGTAAAGATAGCTAACTGTCTGACTAAAATTTTACATTTTGTTATCTATCCTCTATACTCCCTGCTACTTTTAGATGTCTAAATTTTTGCTACCCAATCGCCACCACTGGAAAAAAAATTCCTTTTAAAAAGCTCAGACAATTTTCGATCATTGAAAAATTTGCTTCTACATTTTTTCTATCTTGATTTATATGTATATAGGACTAAAATAACCGCTGTATCATAAGTCTGATACCTGAAAATTGAGAAATGCCATAAAAAAATCCTCTTAAATTTCAGAAAAATATGTGATTAAATATTAAAGAAAAATTTTAAAAACATGCTTTTATTAGAGTATTAAAAAGTAGCAAATAATTTTTTTATCAAAAATATGGTGTAATAAAACAAAATCGTAGAAGCATGAAGCTCTGATGTAAATACTCTAAGTAAATTGGAAATGTAATCACATTTAGAGTATATTTATAATTTTAATTAAATTTTGAGGAATTTTCTTTCTTATGATATTCATTGTGATTTACTTTCGTTATAGTATTGCTTTCAGCGCCTTACGCTTTTATGACTTTATTTTGAGCTAGATATTTTTGATAATTTTTTTTTAATTTTTTAGAACACTAATAGAAGCGCGTTTTTTTTAAACTTTTTAATTTTTATTATTTCCTACTTTTTTATATTATAATTTATATTATTTTATTATATTTTTTAATAGGGTAATGATAATAATATATTTCTTAATTTAATATTATAAATAAATGTGTTCAATTTTTTCTCAAATTCACAAACAGATTGCGTCTTTCATGTGGAATCAAAAATTTAGTAAAACCAATCGATTAATTGATAATTAAGTTTTACAGGATCCCCATGCTGGAAGGGAGGGATATGTTAATAAAAATATTTTTTAGATGTGTAATCATGATTTTTTTTAGAGTATTGTTGACCTGTGTTGTAGGGTAGAGAAAACTAGGCATACTTGACCATACTTTTACTTTTTCTTATATTTCTCGAATATTTGTATTTTTAGCATCATAAAAGAATTTGTTTTTAAGAATGAGAAATATACTTATGCTAACCTGATATTTCATTTAATCATAAAATAAATATATTTTACGAAATCGCCTAGGGCGAGTATCCCTAAACTTAGGGATACTTGACTTTACATGAAAAGAGAACTTAAATTCTTTTGATAATTTGCATGTAAGCAAAATTCAGATATTAGGTTAAAACTACTGAATTAAAAAGGTCCTTATTATTAAGAAATATTAATCAGCTAATATTAAAAATTAAATAATATAGCAACTATAAAACGCAGTTGTTATGAATATAATCTAGTTAACAAATTAAATTAGTCTAGTAATTAAATTAAATTCAGTTATTAAATAAAATCAGTTCAAAATTTAATAAACAATTAAAATATAGATTTAATCATATGATAAAAATTACAGAAACGGAACAGGGAACCTAGCAGCGTCATTAGTGCGTTGAAAAATTTTTGGTTTGGGAAAATTAGAAAAAAAAATAGCACCAGAATGAAAAAAGAATCTAAAAAATGTTGTACAAAACAAGAAATTGAGAAGCTTAATAGACTTACTCGGTTTTTCTAATATTTAAAGAAAAATCAAAGTTAACGAATAAAGATATATTTTTGGAGAAAATTTTAAATCAACAAAGAAAGACGAACTCAACAGAAGTGGCGAAACGTTAAATAAAACCAAACAATGACAAATAATTCGAGCAAAAAATTTTTGTTAAAATAATAAATAAAAAATAATCTTTCTTCCTCTAGCGAAGAAATAATAGAATAAATAAATTTCAATTCTTTTTAAAATTCTTACTAAAATAATTATTTGATTTATTTAAAATTATCTCATTAAAAATAAATTTTATACATTAAATAATTACTTAAAAAACATTTTTAAATAATTATTCTCTATATTTGAGTTGCCATATTGATGTCAAACTCCACCGAATCAGAAAATGATCCCAACCATAAAATGTGCTTCGATCGGCTATGATATCGAAGCTGTAATAGCTTCTGATAGGGTCAAGTGTCCCTAACTTGACTTTTTCTAAATAATCTAAAAACTAAACTTCTTAGAATTAAGAAACTGTATAACATCGTATATCAAATTATAGCTAGAAGTATGCTTTAAACTCAGAAATATTTTAATTCATCATATCTTGAATAGTAAACTTCCTATCCACTCAGGAATGAAAAAGTGAAAATTTACTTTTGGATCCTCGAAACATATTTACCAACACACCATCATGATGTCTTTTCAGATTGGAACAAAAATTGGAATAAAATTCCCCTACAATAGACCAAAGGTAAAATAAAATGGCACACAAAAATTACCAATTATCTCACAATCTAAGAAAATCACGTTGGGTCAAATATCCCTAGTTTCCCCTATTTTACTTTGTATGTTTCTTTCACTGGATTACCTCGGTTTGATTACATTACCACAAAGAGCTTCAATGAATATTTAGTTCTTAATATTTTGGTTTGTAACCTCTCTCTCGTAACATATTCGAATTTTCAGTTTCATTGTTAAGAATCAATATGGTTTTTTTAATTAAATTATTTTTTCAGTATTATTCATTCTAAGTTGCTGTTTTCGTTTCTCAAAATCGACAATTAAACTACTATCACTGATTTAATTCAGCAAGGAAGAAGTTCATATTCTCTTAAAATAAAATGTTTTTTCTCAGCTCATGTGAAATAGTCTGTATAAAAATATCGTCTCTTTAATATCTTTCATTCAGTTTCGAAGCAAAAAAATTTAAAATTACTTTAAAATTTTATATAACTAGTATAATATAGTAATTTATTTTTTGATGCTGAAAACACCTTTTGAAGTTTTCTGTATTTCACAAACATATTCTTCCATTAGCAACTTCCTTCCTTTTTCAAGTTTCATATATTTTCTTTTTCAAATGCATTTTACTATTCTTGTTAGATGAATATTTAGTTCTTTATATACGAATCCCCGAACTTACGAATCAGATGTGAAGAGAATTCTTCACTTCTTGGATTTCTAATAGAAAGAATGGAAAATAAATGGAATTAGAACGTTTTATGATACAAAGTGACATAAGTTTTTAATTGTTGGCGTATATGTTTGCGCTGTGTAAAGTTAATATAGCGTTGCATAACATTTGCGTTGCGTTGTGTAACATTTATGTTGCAAATTACAAATTTCATTTGTAGACATAAATTTTAATTATCAATTTTTCCATCAATGATGTTTGTGATTTTATGAAAATTAGCAAATGGTTTTTGGATACCTATTCAGCATGGCCTCCATCTTTCTCTACTTTAGTCCAGAACAAAACTTGTTTTGCATCATTTTGTGACTTTATCGACAGCATATTTCCCCACATTATATAGACTATAAACTTTTCATGTGTTTTGCTGGCATTTATATTTTTTCCTTACAACATTTGTTTATTTATTTTTATTTTTCAATTTTTGGAATTCATTTCTTTTCTCTCAATTATTTTTACATCAGACCCTTTTGTTTTGTTAACTGTTCGAAATTTGTGTGTTTTATATGTTGTGTGATAGTTTGTGTATTTATGTGCTTTTATTTGATTTTTGAGTGCTTTAATATTTTTTCATTTGTCCCCGCCTTGTACTCCATTTCTCGTTATTATTTTTTGTTGTGTATATGTGACCAGTTATATTGCATCTGTATCTTTTAAAAATTTTTTTATTATGTTTCGGTATCTATTCTCCTTGTTTATTCACTTCATTGCTTAATACCATTCATCTGTTCGTATGAATGTGACCAATTTATAGTATATTTGTTTCTTTTTTTTCTCTTCCCCCTTCTTTGTTTGGCATTTGCATTTGTTTCATTTAATTTGAAGCTTCCTTCAACCCTTTTTTAGAGTCTTTTACTTACTTCTGTAAGCCTTGTGTTTTACTTGTTGGTGCACAAGGAGTTTTTTCTCAAGAGATTGCAAAAAAAAAACCCAGCATATATGAAACTAATTAATGAATTCAGAATTCTAACACTAGAGTATTTACTTAATAATGTTCCATTTTAATTGCATATGGAAGTCGTTTCTTTTTCCTCTTTCATGTATAGTAATTTAAGTTCGCAAAAATAAAGCTCAACATGTTATTATTCTATTGTAATTATTGTATAAAAATAATGTTGATTTCCTCAGGATTACAAAAACAAAGAGGTTTATTTCGGTTTATGTTTTGAAAACAAATTAGATACATCACAGCTAAAGTGCATTGTTGTATGTTTGTTTACTCAAAAAATATGAACATTTTCTCTTTCCACAATGAATACGACGATGATTTAAGAAAATTAATTGAGGCTGTTCTGTAAGTTATAGATGACTATCTCTTAAAATCTGGATATTACTTTTGAATAGCGAACTATCATTTTCAGTAATAGAATAGATTCTTCTACTGAAATGGTATATTACATCTAATAACTAATGAAGCATTTGAGAATCACTAAGATTTTATATCTGATTAACGGGAAATTAGTTTTAGGAACATAGATAATAATCGAATGTATTGAGATAAAAAATAAGAACAATTTTTTTTTCAAATTCGGGGTCCTTGGAAAAAGCCTAGAATTTTTCTCCGTCCCTGTCAATAAGGTATATACAGTTTTTGTGTTATTATTTATAGCACAATGATGATATAATAGACAGAATCCTCAAGTAATGTTACAAACTACATAATGTTATTAAGTAGCAGAACTCCACGTGATAGTATTCAACAAAACCTATATCACATTAAAACACGACTTTCTCTCTCTCAAACGTATTACTGTCGTGCCTAGAAGTTCTAGATTAAGATATTATCACATTCAAATACATTATAAATAGTCCCATTTACACTGTAATAAAATTATGTTCCATTAATGTTCTTATTTTAACTTTCAGTCAGAGCTCAGCATTGAAATCCAATTTCCATTCTCTTTGTCTATCATTTCTTTTCTGAAAGAATTTTTTTAAAATCCTTACAAATGAGTATTTCCCCGTAGAATTATCATTAGCTTTATCATAAAAAGAAAATCCATGACTTACATCATTAAAGAGACAGAAAGCTCATTTTTCCCGTTTTTTGCGAACAGGAAGTTGTTTCTGCTCTCCTTGCTACTTCTTGGTACATATATTTGTAAGACCGTTGTTTCATACAATACGCAGATGTAAATGCAACACTATTCCCTTCAGATGAAAAATGAGTCAGAACACGAAGTAAGATTATATTTTCTCAAAATTTTGTGGGTTTAATTTCTGTTATGCATTGACGAATGGCCCAAATTCTATGAAACAACGTACTTTAAAAAAATAATGCCTACCAATTTATTCCCACGATAAAGGAAATATTCAAATATTCCAGATAGTTCATTTGATATGTGAATTACACCTTTTGTCGTACGCTCTGTCACTAGAACTGCTATATAGGGTGTGGCCGAATTCGACCGACAAATTCAGAGGGGTGATAGTAGGCATCAAGAGGATGAAAAATTACCATAGAAAATAGGGTCGCAAACGACGTTTAGTCGGTGAAAATCGCAACAATACAGGGTGTCCGAGAATTTTTGGACACTGTTCAAAAATTAATTAAAAAAACTAATAATGTTTCAACTACGAATTTTTTTTAAATCAAAGAACATTTTTACACATAGGTAACACGCCGTTTTGGGCGTCGTAAATTAATGAAAATCAAAAATTAGTTTAGAGCTATTATCTGCAAAAATATTAAAACTGGAAGAAAAATAAAAGCATGAAATTGTAGGGAATTTTACGCTCTTTAATTGTTAATTCATATGTAATGTGAAAACTGAAGAGTTTTCGAGATATTCAAGAAAAACTAAAAAAGGCCCCAGAAAACACAGATTGGCTTGTGCTGATCGGTATGCAACCGACGCCTACTATTACACCTCTGAATTTGTTACGGCCTTACTCGGCCTAACTTCTCATAATATTTGTTACGCCCTCTATAGGTCTTTTCTGTGTGTGTATCTTGTGTTTTCAGTATCTTTATCAGTGTGAATTTGACTGTGATCAGCGCACGTCGTGTGAGGCTCTCTTGAACCATTGAGTTTGCGTTGGTCGTAGAGATTTATGTTTAGTAATAAAAACCAGTTACAGTCCATTGCCTCGTCTTTTGAGTTTTGGTTAGAAATGACCACGTCCCCTTCTCACACTCCGTACTCTGATTGTGGTACGAACTGAATTTGTCGGTCGAATTCGGCAACACCCTGTAGACATGATATCTGTGTTTTAAAGTCGGCATAGAAACAAATATTATTTTATTCCGAATGGGCTTTCTTTGATACACTAAACGGCCAATGTGAAATTGATTTCTTGGAGTAAAACCAGTTAATGGATTAATGACAATATATTATGACGAATACCGGTTTTAGAGGCAGCAGATTTCAGTTTGCACTAGTTCTGGTGAAAGACAAATTACACAAATATAATTTTTAATATAAAACATAGTTCAACCCCTTAAGGAGCGATTTTTTTTTTTTTTTTTTGCTATCTCATAAGATGACCCCTCCTGTTTTGTAAAGGGGCTGTCGTTTTCATTCACCTAAGAAGGATAGAATACTTGAGATGCTTATGGATTCTACGTAATTTTTGTGTCAAATTATAAAGCTAATTAATGATTAAATTCTAGTTTAAAAGCCTAAAAATTCGATATTTCGATGCACGTCAATATGACGGGCGTGAGACTGAAGGGGTTAAAGATTTCAACTGATATATAGCAAACGAATAACTATAAGAATAGAATTTTAAGAGACTTTTCAATCTGAAGAGAGAAATCCTCGGTTTTTATTGTAAAATTCTCAAGTAATAAACAACTTTTATCGCAATTAATTGAGCTTTCAGAATTTTGTAAAGTTTTATATGAAGTGTTTGAAGTGTTCTATCGAATATTATTCACTTAGAATAATGCGATTGCAGTCATATATGTCCCTTTAGTAGATATATCTCTAGATATTCTCAAAACTATCCTTATCAGCATCTTAAGATTCAGACTCATACCTTTCATTCTATATATATTTTTTTCACTTATATGTGCTTTTAGTATAATTCTTACTACTGTACTCACGTTATTGCCCAGCTCCAAACGGAATCGAATCAAACCTATGGGAGACACCGAAAATATAAATATTTGTTTCGTCCTTTTGAATTCAATTAAAAAATGTTTTTTTATTTAAGAACTTCTCACCCGCATTTAAATCAATATTATTAAAAATAATTAATTTAAAGTTGAAAATAGCACAGTTGATCTAGAAATTGATTTCAGAATGATGTGTGCAAACTTCATGTCCGCTACTGTTCACCGTTTTCGGAGGATCTCTTGTTACGAACAGATAAGCATAGACAAATGTATTCTCCGTTTAAGACTATAAATGTGAATGGTATCCCAAGTAGAACAACATGTTGTACGATATTGAACAATATTGTTCGATATTATATAATATTATATGACATTATACAATATTATACAATACTGCGAATATTATTCAGTAGTGTAGGGTAAGCTAGGGATACTTGACCTACTTTTACTTTTTCTTATATTTCTCGAATATTTGAATTTTTATCATCATAAAACGATTTGTTTTTAAGAAGGATAAATGTACCTATGCTAAACTGATATCTCATTTAATCATAAAATAAATATATTTCATGAAATCGCCTAGGGTCAAGTATCCCTACCTTTAAGGATACTTGACCCTATGATAGGGATACTTATCCTATGGGTAGGGATACTTGACCCTACATGCAAAGAGTATTTAAATTCGTTTGATAATTTGTATGTACGCGAAATTCAGACATTGGGTTAATATTACTGAATTATAAAAGGTGTTTATTATCGAAAAATATTAATGAAACTAATAAAAAAATAATATGGAATCTATAAAATGCAGTTGTTATTAATAAAACCTAGTTAATAAATTAAATTAGTCTAGTCATTAAATTAAATTTAGTTATTAAATTATTTCAAAATTTAATAAAGAATTAAAATATTTATTTAATTAAATGATAAAAATTACAGCAATGGAACTGGGACCCTAGCAGCGCCGTTAGCGCGTTAAAGAAATGCCGGTTTTCGAAAATTAGAAAGAAAAAATGAATAGCATCAAAATGAAAAAAGGATCTAAAAAATGTTGTACAAAGTTAAAAATAGAGAATCTTAATATAATAACTCGGTTCTTCTAATATTGAAAGAAAATTAAAAGCAAAAGAATAAGAATATACTTTAAGAGAAAATTCAAATCAAGAAAGAAAGACAAACTCAATAGAAATGGCGAAACGTTAAATAAAACCAAACGCTGACAAATAGTTCGTGCAAAATATTTTTATTAGAATAATAAATAAATAAATAAAACTTTCCTTCAGGCGAGGAAAAAATAGATTAATTAAATTTCAATTTTTTTAAGTCTTATTAAAATAATTATTTGCGTTATTTGAAATTATCATATTAAAAAGAAATTTTATTTAGTAAATGATTACTAGCAAACAATTTTTAAGTAATTATTCTCTATATTTGAGTTGCCATTTTGCCAACAAACTCCACGCACCAGGAAACTTATCCCAACTACAAAATGTGTTTCGGTCGGCTACGGCATCGGAGCTGCAATACCTTTTGATAGGGTCAAGTTCCCTAACTTGACTTTTTCTAAATAATCTAAATTTACCATTTGATTGGCTCAGTTTAGCCAGGAATGGCTCTTGCGCCATTAAACCCCACAAAACCAACCAATCTAAATAATCTAAAAATTAAACTACTTAGAATTAAGATTCTGCATAACATAGTATATCAAATTAAAGCTAGAAGTATTCTTAAAACTCAAGAAATATTTTAATTCATTATATATTCAATAGTAAACTTCCTATCCACTGAGGAATGAAAAAGTGAAAATTTACTTTTGTACCCCCATAATACATTTACCTACACACCATTACAATGGCTTTTAGCTTGGAATGAAAACCCCCCCAATAGACCATATGACCAAAGGTCAAATAAAAATAGCACAAAAAAATACCAATTACCTTACAAGCTGAGAAAATCACGTAGGGTCAAGTATCCCTAGTTTCCCCTACAACATTGTACAATATCTTTGCGCTACTTGGGATGTGTGAGTTTTACAATCATCCTCCAGGGCAACGTTGTCTTGAAATGTTATCAAATTAACAACTTTAACTTAGTAAAATGGAGTTCTACTATTTATGTTTATGTACACAGAGAGGTGACAAGTCAAATTCTTTGTGAAAATCAAATATTAAACATTTTTCTTGTAGAAGATATTTTCTTTTACGTGTTTCTTATTCACTTATTTGATTTTTATTCTAAGCTATCACAGAAAAATTCACTGTGAGCCACATTTGGAATCTAGGCTGTTTTCCTTCCTCAGCTGCGTTTAAAGAAACACCCATTGAAATGTTAAATAGAATCATTTAAAAGGATTTGTAAAAACAACCCTCTTCAGTTTCCTTGTTTTTGAAAACCGAACGACAAAAATAAAACTCTCATTTAATAACAAAGCCTTTATTCATTGCCATCGAAAGAAACCAGTTGTTTTGTTTCGACACGTCTCGATGTTCCGACATCGCCTTGATTCTTCGAGTGGTGGGCAAGGTTGACCGTTTCTGGTACCAAAGTGAATAACCTTTCGTTTTCTTATATGCTCTCCAAATCCGCATATTTTACTGCAGCTGCCCCAATCGGACCACTCACTCACTCGGCAAGATTTCGACCCTGTGAAAACAAACACCAAATTAGAAAATATAATAAATTAAACGAAGACACTGGCTAAAGAAATCACGGATCCAATTTAACTAGAAATTTCAAAAAATTTCATAATAATACATTTGGTTAATTTCTGTAAACACTTTCTCACTGATACTCCATTTTATTACACTAAGACATTTTCGAATGAGCTCCAATCACTAAACTGACCAGAACAGCCGGAATTAGTTTGGTTTATTGTAGTTAGATTAACGTCTGGTTTTGAAGCTACACAAGGGCTATTTTGGGACGGACCTCGTAATTTTGAGCCATGGTCAGATAGACAGGAGTCGGCACAACCTCTCGCCCAAATTTTTGCATCTCATTAGAGGGAGGACGTTTGAATCTCCACCAAATTAATATGCAACGGGCTCGTACACACGGCAGATCTTCCCTGGAATCGGATCTTAAGCTCGTGAACTTTTGGTCCCGAAGCCAAGATTCTGCCATGAGACAACCGGATTTTCCAGGACAGTAAAAGATAAAAGTGAATACCAGGTCATGACCTACAACAAAAGGTACATCGAAACAGCAGTCAAATTCTTTGCATGATGGAAGCTTAAAACCAATGAAATGTCATATCGAGTATTTCTGAAGAAAACTCTATGAGCTCAGGAATCTGAAAGCTAATTGTTAATTATGTATGACAAAGTACTAGTTTTTGACTCTGTGCTCCGGTTTGAAAAAGTGTCTTGGATTTGTCCCGACTATAAATCAAGTGTTCCGGCTTGTCTTTCTATTTACTTATAAGTAAATAGTTAATGTTGAAAGATTTATGATTGAATAGATTTAATTTTTTACTATACGCTGAATATAGTCCCTCAACTTTAGGAAATAAAGGAAGCTGAGTTTCTCAATATGTTTGAATATTGTTCATATTTGTTATATGTAGACTTTTTCTGTCATAAAATCCTAAAGTAACCAGACATTCTGGATTAGCCGGGATAGTCGCGGAATTTGATGTTTCTGCCCCCCACTTGATAATCTCTCAACATCTAAAGTAACCCAGAGTGAAATTCAGCTAATCTTGTCACTTAAGATTCACCAATGTGGGATTAAAAGATAAAAGTGAATACCAAGTCATGACCTACAACAAAACGTACATCGAAACAGTAGTCAAATTCTTTGCATGTTGGAAGCTTGAAACTAATGAAATGCGATCGAGGATTTCTGAAGAAAACTCTATGAACTTAGGAATCTGGGTGCTAAGTGCTAATTATGGACTACAGAACGCTCTTTTGAAGTAGCCAATGCGATTTACTTGCACCGGAAATATTACATCGATATTAATCCCTCGGAACAACTGATATTTCATTATATTTATATATGTAGCTTATATTCTATTATATATTCGTAGATCCATCTAGTATACAGTTATATGTCTTTTGGGTGGATTAAAACAAAACACCTGTAGGTAATTAAGCTAAAAGAAAACTTTTTACAAAAAAACTAATTCTAAACAAAATTTATTTATTGTGTAACTGTGAAATTGTTATTGATTTTTTGTTAGAATACATTTTAGAGAAGAAAAATCCTCCAGTGAAGTAAGGGTCACTTAGGATCAACTGAGGACACAAGGTACGGACATATTAGGGCCGCGGGGGCCTAGGGGAAGGTCTCGGCTTCGGGGCTGGAGAGTTTCAAGTTCAAAAACCGATTCTACTGAAAATCCGCCGTGTATGGGGCCTGTTGCACGTTAAATCATACGTAATGGCCAAACGCCCCCTGGTGTGGTGCGGAAGCTTGGAGAGAGTGTGCCAACTCAGGTGTCGTCCCCGTCATCTGACCACGGTTCAAAATTACGAGTCCGTCCCAAAATAGCCCCCGCATTGCTTCAAAGTGGAACGTTAACATAGCTAAACTACGGACTTATTAAACTAATGAAAACAATTCAGAAATAAAAACAATATTTAACGTATTTTAGATTTGATCTGAAATTAGCCAAAATAAATTCGAATTATTATTTTCGAAGATATTTTAGCATTACGTTAACAGAAAATTCAAGGGACCGGAGAAAAATTCGAATTAAAAACGTTTGAATCAGCCAAGTTCTACTGTGCATTGTCTGTCAATTAAACATTCAAGTAAGCTACCACTTTAGTTGAACTTCACATTAGCCTCCCACTTCCACTCCACACTTCATATCTGGCTTCATATTTTATTTAATTCGAACTTGAAACATTAAGACAGCCATGAGTCGTGTATAACAAAAAAGAAAGAAAGAAAAACCTAGGAAAAACACTTCGTTCCGGTGTTAGCGTTATTAGACCTCCACTGAAAAAAAAGGGTAATCCTTCTTTCGTTGTGAAATGGACGACAACTTAAAAAATTGCACGTCAATCAATCTGATTGAAGCACAGCTTGCCGACGACAATCTGTGAAATAAAATCAGAAAATATAAGGTTAATAACCTCTAGGAATTAATCCATCAAAACTGGCCTTCAGTAGTTTTTTTCATGGAGAGTTCAACTGCAGCAATAACCTCCGAGATCTCGATCGTCCTCAGTTGAAAAAAGATCGCTGTTTTAGTAATTGCGAATAAGTCAAAGGGCGCAATTACTCACCATGAAAGGTACATCAAGCTTAAAATGTCAACAAGTCTGTTTACTCGACTTTTTTTAACCTATTGCAATGTGAATAGATCAGAATTAATATTTTAAAAATAATGGATCTTAATTCAGTTAT
>BGPR01002628.1:65044-168218 GCA_013235015.1 Araneus ventricosus
AAAATTGTCGTGTCAACACACTAGCCTAAATATAATCTTCTTTGAACCACAATTGAACATACATCAAATGCAGCTAACTTAATTCTGTCAGGAAGCAGATAATTTAACACCGGATTCCGAATTTAAGAACTTTTGTTCAATAAAAGTTAAAAGGCACTTTCATTTAGGGAAGAGAGGAGGTTAAACCCTTGAGAAAAATCTTTTGCAGCAGCGCTGTTCATTTCTGCGCTAACGACACTATTATTATAATTATCATTATTATTATTAATCCACTGGGAGGGAACTGATAAGATAAGGTTTATGGTTATACAAAACCCTCTCAGCGTAAAGATGAATTACAGAAAGGATAGAAAAATAAAATTAAAACAACAACGACAATTAACACATAAAGTAAACTGAAAAGGTCTGCAATGAATGTCTTAATTGCTGGTGGAAGCGAGAAAAGTCTTTCTTAATCAATGTTTTTATCATGCCTTCATTCATGTAGGATTTTCATAACATTCATGAGTCGTGCCAGGGATCTTTTGTTTTGAACAATATTTTCACACCACGTCGAAAGTTTTTCAGCACTGGGCTTCATGGGATGAAAGGATTTTGCCATTGGGCAGTATGTTTCGTAGTGGTCTGGATCAGTGGTTTAGTCGCAAAATAAGCAGTGCAGGTACGCACTAAAAGCAGTGCCGGAACACTCTAACCTCGGTAACATAAATCACTCTGTTTTAAGGTTGTTATCACAATTTTGCCTTATTTATTTCTCGTAAATAAAAAAGCAGTGTCAGAACGGCGTTCCGCCTCCACTACACCCTTGGTCTGAATCATCTTTATCATCGTAAATATAACGATCGTGTGAACATAAACCGAACCTGGGAAGATAGGTCACAAAGGATCTATGTCCGAGTCGACACTGAATATAACATCTCATTCTGTATATGCGTCATTTTTACTGATGTGCCCACGGAAACATGGAATTTAAAAAAAAAACATTGTCCAAAATGAATGGGTAGGTCAGGCATACAGAAATAAGTTATTTTAGCAATAAATAGAACATGGGGTCGGAAATGCAAAGGGGATTCGCTACAGGGGCTCTTTGACAGTGAATTAAGTAAAATAAAAGAATACACCATATGAAATGTGCAACGCATATTGAATGGAATACAGCACAACAAACCAGTTGCATGAATAACAACATCACAGACACGCGACATGACAGATACGATAATGGCAAGTAGGACGCAGTATCAACAACAAACCTTTGGAATACTTAATACAAGTGTTCAAAGGATTTGACATCTGAGACGGCACACGCTTCGTGTGTTGTTATTCATGAAACTGGGTTGTTGTGCTATTATAGATTTGTATTCCATTCAATATGTGTTGCACATTTCATATGGTGTATCCTCTTCTTTTACTTAATTCACTGTCAAAGAGCCCCTGTAGCGAATCTTCTTCGCATTTCCGGACCCATGTTCTATTTCGAAAATGACTTGTTTCTGTATTTCTGACCTGCCCTTTTATTTTGGCTACGGTATTTTTTAAACACCCTGTATAGGCACGAAACAGTGGAGTAACGAGAGTAGACGGCGCTCTTGGTAAAACATTTATTTTCGCCAACTCCCGTCTCGTTCGTTCAACTTCTGTCTTTACAATCTTAAAATATACACATAAATTTTGCCTTCGCGGTGTCTCCCTAGACTGGCACCCTGTGCATTTATACCGCCCTTGCACATCTCTCGCTACGTCACTGGCACCAAAGGGAATAGTCGAAATAATTTTAAACTAATTCATAACGTCGTCTTCTTTATTATATTTATGCATGCTAAAGAAGGTCATGTTACCACTATTCACTTTGCATACGCAGTATTGCATTATTAATATTACCATCATTGCAGTTCACATACATACAATACTATTAATTTTATACCGTTCTATTACGCCAAAAGAAAATATATATCGAAACAAAAAGAAGTTAAAAAATTACCCAATCACAGTAGCTCTTGTGGTGTTGTCATTGATCGTTTCTAGAGTTAGACTTTCTCCTTTCATATCCATATTAATATGCTTCGTTTGAAAGAATTCTTTTAATTTGTAGAAAGAGACGTAACCGATTCGCGGGAGTTTCTCCAGTTCCGGATAAAAGAATGAACTTGCTGGATGTTTCGGATAACGAGACCGGATAGGAGAGATTCTTGACCTCGGGTCAGTGGCCCATTTCGGAGACGTAAACGTGTACCCGTTGTCTGTGCCACCATCGATGGGCTCTAGGTCAAGGGTGATAGAGTCCACCCACTTGCTACCACGACAAAGGTCGAAGCTATCAACGCCTATGAACCAGTCGGGACTTGGAACGATGCGGCAAATAACGGATACCTAAAAGAAAAATAGATTTTTTTTAGTTTTAAAGAAGGGAAAATCCATGGTGAGCACATCTGAGAAAAGAAATGTTTCCTTTTTTTATTATTCGTCTTCATTGCATTAGATTAGGTCTGCTTTTTTTCACTCACGATCCTTTTTTGGCGGGAAAATTTTTCACGACCATGAAAATTTTCATGAGATGAAAAAGAAACAAATGGTAAATTGTTTCACGACCATGAAAACTTTCATGAGATGAAAAGAAAATGAATCATGAATTGATGATCAATGAAAAGAAATTCAATTTGAGTTAGCTATTCAACAAATTCAAACTAAATGTGTTAGATCCGGTTAATATTTGTATTCATGTATAAAATATTGCTGGCGTTGCATATTTTAAGAGAAATGCAGTCGTTCCTTTTAACATTAAATATCTTTTATTGCTTTAGTATCATGTTTAAAGATCAGAAGGTATTGAATTCAATTTTTACATGAAAATCTAGTAAGCTAGACGCGAAGTTGTGCATATCACAGGTGAACATCAAATAATAGAAAGAGCAACAGATTTGAAGTTATCGAGTTGCACTTGAATTTAAGAATTTTGCACCTCATCATCATAGAATGAATTTAAATATAACTTTTAATTTTACATGATTAAGAAATATAAAAAAACGCCTAATTAATGCTGAGAGGGGCATGTCCTAGTAAAAAGGAGAGTCGGTAAATTCAGTTAACTGTAAGAATGGTAGCTAAAAATAAGGGCGGGATCAGAATTAATTAAGGATTATGGAAAAAGATCCGTACTGTGATGGCAAAAAGAGAATTCTTTAAAGTTGAAATAAAAAAGTTAAAGGGTCTGTTAATGTTAAAAGTTAGTTGTCTAATTAAAAATTCATGTAAATGAATGCGACGCACACAAAGCAGCACGCTTCGTAAAAATGAGGGACTGAAAGTGGCTCAGATTTGAAACAACAGCTAAGAGTCGACGCGTCTTCTCTTAACTGATTTAAAATTTTCACATGCATAGTACAAAATGGTGCGAAGCTTTTTTTTATTGAACTGGGAAGAGCTGTACCATAGTACAGACTAAAAAGAATCTTCTGTGGAAGTTTTTGCTTCCCTAATTTTGCTCTATTCGATCCTACTTAGGACTCCGACGAGAAGCTTAAAGAACTCCGAAAGATAATAAGATGCATAATTATACACGTGTGAGTGTAAGGATTGCTTTACAGCTTTAGGAAGCTGAAATATATAGTTATTAATTTGTTTCAATTCCTAAAAATTAATCTGTGTGTTTTCGCTATTATATGGTTTTTATAATAAGAGCTATCCAACAAGAATGTGGAAAAGAAGCATAATTCAGAATATCGAATCTGCCTGAACATAAGATTGCAAAGAGTTAGGAAACCTTGCTATCGACGGTCAAATGCAATTTGCTGTTCAGTGTTTAAGAGGAGAAAAGGATAAGTGGAAATTCCTTAGTATTTTAATTTGCTTTTATGATACAAAACATGTTTGCTGAATGCAACTGCAACTGAAAAATAAATTAATTTATGAATATTCATGCCAACTTTAAAATATGTCGCAGGAATAAAGAAAGTGAATTACAATGTTAACTATTATTCTACAGATCTCATGGCTTTGATTAACCACTTTATCCTCCTCTTCCATCATCAAGATTTTAAAGACAATGGTTATTAATATTATTCAGTTTATATTCACACAAAATGTCAAATATGAAGAATGGAAAAAATTTATTTTAAAAAAGATTGACACTATTAATGCTTCCAAAATAAAAACTTTTTCAAGTAATCCAAACCACTTTTTAACCATTGATACACCAGCCTTATAGAGTTCATCAACCCTTTCAAAATCCCTCTGACATTTCAAAAGGTAAAACAAATAAGCATATTTTCGGCAGTAATTTGAGTTCAAAACTGGTCCAAGAGTTTTGATGCACAGTCTCAAATGATTCTTTTCATTTTCAACGCGCTTCCTTTCATTGCATAGGGGTGAAATGCACTGCCAATTAAAATGAATAAAAACATTAAATGCTTCTTCATTTCTTTCCAGACACGTTCTTTTTGTTCATCATTTTAATCATCTGGCAGTCTGATGCCTCTTCATTGGATTTAGCATTTCGTTTGAAGAGCCGCGTCTTCTACAATTGTTTTTTCTCTTCTGCATCTCAAAATCCTGACTATATATAGCACAAAGATAAAATAGAAGATTATTTTGATAGATGAAAGAATACGCCTCAACATTCAAAGCTAGCTCGTGCACTCAACTTTAATCCAAACAAATTTATATTAATTAAAATGAAGGAAGGGAGTTGCGAATAACAGTAACAAAAACTATGAACGATACAAAATATCAGAGAAAGTGCTTGAAAGATATCAGAAGAATACTGATATCTTTCTTTAAAGTAATAAGTTTTCAGAAAAAACGGAGGAGCATTTTTTGAAGAATATATTTTTTAAAAATTTAGAAATCTCCATCGTGACTATCTAATGATTAAGCATCAAAAATCTGTTCGAAATATCCAAGATTTGATCCTCGACAAGAGCATTGCTTAATCTGCTTTAAAGATAAGCTTTACTAAAAAAGATTGGTATAAAAATGAATAAATAATTAATAATGGGGAAAAGTCTTTTGCCGATAATCTTTAAAGCTAAGATCTAAAATCGGGCTGATGTCATGAGCTATAATTAGAATATGGGTTGTAATTTAGTTGTGGGATTTAATGGCCCAAGAGCAATATTTCACTTTGCAGAAATAACAAGATGTGGAATTTCTCTCTTTTCAAAAATAAATGTCACACATAATATGATAAAAGCTTTGAGGATAATAATAAATCAAATATCTGAGATGTAGAACATGTAATTGCATTTACGTTTCAAATAGCAGTTGCCAATAAGAGGCTTTTAACAATAATCATATGTATAGTGATAGTCATCGGCAATGGAGAATCTCTATAAAAAAATGTAAACATTTAATAAATAGAAGCAAATTATTTATAATAGTCTGGAATCTGAATTTTTTAAAATCAAAATTTTCTTATTCTGGAAGCTCATCAAGCATAATTACATCGCTATTTCGTTAAACTTATGAAGTTTGAGATATTTTTAACTGATAGCTGATTCTTAATAAATCAGTTTAAGTAAAGAAAAAGTATTAATAAACCGTCTAGAAATCAATTTAAGGACAAATTTTCTTGAATATTTGAAATGCGGATCATAATGTCTGTGGTCTGAGCATGATCATCTCCTAGTGCTCAGGACCCATCGATGTAAAACGAAAATGAACTCCATTTTCTGTTTATATCTTTACCTAAAAATGTTATGACGTCTCTCAATTTATTCCTAAATAATTTTAATACCTTTAAAAGCATTTAATAATGTTGATTTCCATGAAATTCAAAAATAAATTAATTGATTTTCATGTAACTTTCCCTTCTTCATTTCCATGTAACTTTCCAATATTTATGTGGCCATGTGGCCAAAAGTGACAAGCAACTTTCATCTGTTTCTGATGCAATTTCGCAACGATTTTTAAGCTAAAACAAATGTTTGCCGTTCTGTTGCTTAAATCTCGAGCAACAACAGTTTTTTACAACGCATTGCAACAATGAGGAACAAAAGTTACGATTGCTATTCTCGCCGTTGAAAAATAATTGACTACAATGAAACAGATGACATTTTAAAATTAAATAGAAAAATTAAAATAAATATTGAATAAATTAAATAGAATAACTTGCGAGAGAATATTTTAAAAAATACAAACTCATAAATAAAAATGGTTAGTTAGTGTACGTTAAAAAAGCCGAAGAAAATACTAATTTGAATAAACATCGAAAATTTGCAGACATTTATGTAATAAAGATATTATGATAAAATTGTAAAACAATATCATATTTTCAATATGTAATTTTAGGAATTGTAGGCTTTAAATAAATTGACTTTCGTACAGAATAATTAATTTTACTACATACATTTTTATCAATATAAGTCTTCTTGAATAAAGTAAAAATTCATTTTCAATCAGATTTTTGTTAAAACTTTCTATACTGCAATTACTTTTTTATATATTTGCTTAAGAGATATGGTAACTCTCATATATGGGCACTATACAAATCTTTGGTTTTTCACGTCTAACTAAATTTTGCATTGCATTCATGTCATCCGAGAGTCTTGTGCCTATGCATCTTTCATTTGTCCTAAGAATAAGGAAGAGTGTTTTCCATTTCGATTAACTTCATAAAGAGAAGACAGAAAATATACCATTTTGGTAATCTTTAATTGAAGACAGAATCAAGAATGCAACGAACGCAACAGAAATTATTATCACTACTGAAAATTAAATGGCATTACTGCTTACATTGATAAAACAAATATCGATGAATATGTAAAGTTCAGCAAACTTGAAGCATTCCTAAAACTCCTGACCGAAACTGAACAAAATAATGATATATCTGCCTTTTACCCTAACCATTTATGAAAAGGGTTTTCTATTTCCATTAACTCTATAAAGATACGGAGGGAATTGTCCCTTTCTGGGGAATCTTCAATTGAAGATTGAATCACGAATACAACAAAATAAACAGAAATTGTTAACCCAACTAAAAGTTAAACGGCACTATTTATCTCAATGTTGCAACGGATTCTCATTGAATATGTAACGTTCAGTGAAGTTGAAGCATTCCTAAGACCCTGACTGAAACTAATCAAGATGATTATAAAAGTACTTAACATACGATGAGTAATTTATTCAGTGTAATACTTTGCTCCGTATATTTCCTGAAAATTAAACAATCATTTCAGTATAGTTCAAGGAGTTTGTTTTCACTTATTGTGTAAGTTTAGATAGCAGCCAGGACTCTACTTGGAAACAGATGGGACACGTAAGCGCTCGAAACAATTTTTATTATCCAGAACAATGGAGAAGTTATACAAGATCACATTCACTTAATGCATGATCCAAGGCACGCTTCACAATTGTTGTAAGAGAAAATTATCGTTCCTGGTATAAGCATTACTATGAAAGAGAGAGAGTTTCTGTTTTTTTATTTTGCGGTGAGACGAGTTAGAAGAAAAAATAAATAAAGAAGAAATTGTCTGACGTGAGCTTTATGCTGACACGCTGTCTACATCCAACAGTTTATTCATTTTCTTCTGAGAGAGGTCATGACCAAAAATATCGTGTTGCGTTCAGTAGAGTTGCATAATTCTGAAGCGACAAAAAGAAGTAGCATTTTCAAATGGATTCTATGGTTTTATCTAAAATTTCAAGTGAATGAGTTATCTTTCATCTCGTGTTTTCCAATGCCTTACCTATCTTGCTTTGTAATCTTTCAAAACATCAAATTAGAACTCATTCTTGGAATTGTTGCCTAATCAACAATTTCGATTGCAATTGGAAGTAGTGAATTGTTGCCTAATCAACAATTTCAATTGCAATTGGAAGTAGTGAAATCTTTTTTGAGTTCATTTTGTAAAAAACGAATGAGTTTTTTTACAAAATTTATCAAATACTAGCAAACATTTATTAAATACTAGCGTATGTACTCGCGTTATTAGTAAGGATGCCATACGTCCTGTATATACGGGACTGTCACCGTATTTTACTACTCAGTCCCGTATTGCTATTTGTCCCGTTTATGGCCCGTTTTCTCCCTAAACTCAGTCAGTAGAGATTGTTGAAACAATTTTGAAACGTCATTATAATTTTAAAATGACTTGCGCCCAATTTTATCATATGCAAAAGAAGAAAATGATGAAATTAAGAAAGCAAAATCAACTTCAAAATATGACTAGGCTAAAAGAGATTAGCCTTGCATCTTTTTTATTATTCTACTTGTTCATTTATTAGATTGATTTTTTTATCAGAATAAAATAAACATTACCTACCCACTTTTTCATGTTTCATTTATTTAGAAATGAAGCGTCCCGTGTCAGTGCTTGGCAATTATGGCAACCCTAGTTATTGGTCAATATTATAATTTGGAAGTCATTATATTTATTGAAATTAATAACTTTCGCACTATCATGATTGAAATTAGAATGTCTATATTTTTATTTCTATTTTCTTGTAGAATTCAGACACCATAAAACTTGTAATTAAACATTGCTATTTTTTCTTAATTTTTTTCAATTGCAGATCATCGAATTTTGATTAATGGAACGGAACCAATTACAATGGAAACAATTATGTTTCGATTATTATTCGATTGATTTCCTTCGTCATTTACTTAGTCTGTCGGCAAAAACAATAACTTAACTTATAGATGGGACATCAATTTAAGGATTTACCATGACAACCCCTAACACAAGCACAAGAGTTCCAAAAATACCATTTTCGCTAGTTTGAAACTTTAGTGCACCAAAACGTAGTGACATTTTTTTTTTCTTATCCTAGATAGGGGAACTGTTATACAAGTCAATTGAAGACATTATTCGTGTAAAATTATCGAATCAGCTTATAACACATGGTAAAAAGAAATTGTGAGTGAAGTGAGAGAATAAAGTGAGTTTTGTTTTTCTCGATTAGTTTAGTCAGATTAACGTCCAGTTTTGAAACTACGCGAGGGCTATATTGAGACAGATCTCATAATTTTGATACTTCGTCGGGTGACGATTTTTTTTTTCTTTCGAAATTAATTATTTGGATCTTTATACAAAAAAAACTTCGTTTATCTGTATCTAAAGAAAATTAGCGTTTTGTTGATCCAAAGGGGAAAAGTTTTGAATGCTCCATTCAAAACTTTTCATTTGCTTTCAACAGGAGTTTCTAAGAGTATGAAGATATATTACACATTATATAATTCAGCAGTTCAACAACTGTATATTATGCAGTTCTGGAAGTCATTTTTATATTATTCTAGTAAAATGATCAAAATTACTCCATTACACGTCGAATATTTCAATTTGTTAACGAAGTTTCAATAAAGTAGAAAATAAAATTCGTTGTCTTCAAATCACATACCAAGAAAGTTCATATGATTAACTACCCAAATTTAATATGGTTACGCATTAGGTAAGTCTGACTGTTAAAATATCTTTCAAATTCAAAATCAAATGGCAGACAGTCAAAACTAATCGAATTTTTTTCGGAACAAAATTAATATTTGAGCTCTGGAGAGTAAATTTTTCTGAAGTAAAAAGAAAAACAAAAAAGGACTATTGCAATAAAGATAGTCATTTTAATAAGTTCTCTCTATTCTAATAAATTGATCTAAAACATCGCAGTATATCCAATAAAGAGAATTACATTTCAATGTTAAATGTTTTGTAGTAGAAATTGAAGAAGAAATATGTATGCATGGTTACTCAAGGATAGTTATTGAATAAAAGTGCTGTAATTATCATTAAGTGTTGTTTAACTGCCTAAAAGTTGGAGTTTTTAAAATTTTCAAAAGTTCAAGATTTAATATTATTGTAAAGCATTAAAAAAGTAATAATATTCTAAAATGATTATAACATTTTATTAAAAATTAGATATATACCATTACATTGCACGGTTAAAATATGCAGTTTATCGCATTTTGAACGAAGATTCGATAGTACATGGTTTTGGGGCTGTCCCTTGAATAATTTATTAAAAAAAGGTTTTGCTGTATTATATGGAGGGTTCAGAGTTTAAATGAATCAAGTCCATGGGATTCATTTCTGAGAAAACAGATCTCAAAGCTGACCAGCTATATGTAAAATAACAACTGACTTCTAATTGTTGTAACTAATTTTTTTAACATCCGATATAAACATGAAACCTCATGTTTTTTAAACCAGATGTGAAAAAAATTGAAAAATATTCGTTATTTGTTGCGAAAAATTGAGTATTTTTTTCATGTTTGAAATTTCAAAAATTGAGATAGGTGGTGTTGCTTGTTAAGCGACGAAATATAACATTTCTACAGAACTATGGCAGTGTTAGTGCAAATGGTCAAAACATGTGTTTGGTCCACTTTAACTCTGAACCCTACATATTACAGTTTCATTTATAAAAAATTTATACTTTTGCCTTTGTTAAACTTAGTTGGTCAACATTGTTCAAAGAAATAAAATTATTACATTTTCTGCGCTGTTTACTAATTTTATTAAAGAGAACTAGATTCTTACTTTATCATGCGATGCGTCCGTGAAGAATTTAGCTTCTGTTGTTCCAACCCCTTGAAGAATCGGGGGCGCAAAAAATTCGGATAAGACTCCTCTTTTCTGTTGCGGGCTTTCGCGAATCAACATGTCTGCTTTTCCAGTCTCAACAAATAATTTCACAGAATCCGAAGCCAATTTACCCAAACGCCAGAGCATGCCGCTGGAGTTATGACTTCGGCCTGAAAAGAAAAGAAAAGAAATAATTAAAAGGCATACAGGAAAGCTTTTACACCGTTGGTGGAAATTGTTCTCAATGGAGGCTTTTGTAAGCCATCGTAGTGAAGTCTTTTAAATGCTTTTATGTTGTCCATTACCATGCATCATTTTTTAAAGCTGCAATCTTGGATCGAAGCTGCCGAATGCTTGGATCTAGGACAATTGTTGGACAACTCGGTGAATCTAGTCGTTTTAGGTGATCTAGTCATCTCTAATAAATCATTTCAGAACGTTCTGATGTGATACAAGAAAGAAAGGGATACAAAAAAAGCTTTTACACCGTAAGAAATTGTTCTCATTAGAGGCTTTTGTAAGCCATCATAGCGAAGTCTTTTAAATGCTTTTATGTTGCCCATTACCATGCACCATTTTCTAAAGCTTCAATCTTGGATCGAAGCTGACGAATGCTTCGATCTAGAGAAAGTTGGACAACTTGGTGAATCTAGTCTTGTTAGGTTATCTAGTCATCTCTAATAAATAATTTCAGAAAGTTCTGATGTGATGAAAGAATTGTGGCAAGATAAAATATAATTATTTAATAATTGAGAGTTTTCAAAGCTATTTGAATGTATATTTATGATGAGTACAACTATTTCGAGGACACAAATAACAGAATTCATAGTTTCATGAACGTAAAAATGAATTTCGTGCTTTCAAAGGCTATGTTATTATTAAAGTCTGTATTTCCTAACGTATTGTCTAAAACAGGGCATCTTGAAGTTAGGGTCGCACAAAAAAATATTGGGGTCACAACTCTCACAAGGTTTTTCTTCCTTTAGATTCTTCAATATTTGTACGTAAAAATAGTATTTAATTAATTAGTTATTGATTAATTCTAAATTTATATATATTTTTTTTTCTAAATTTGGGGTCTCGGCTAAATATCTTTGAAGGAAATGGGGACTCGATAATTGTTTTACGTACGAAGCAAGGGCGCGAGTAAAAGAAGTTTAAGAAGCCCTGATCTAAAACATATTCTGAGAAGAGAGCAATTTCTTTTAAAATAGGAAAAAAATTGCAAAGTAAATCAAATCTTTGATTCAGAAATTATATATCTCTTTACTCTTAAAAAATTAATTGAAATAAACAGACCTGCTTCTTAAAACATTACATGTTAAATGACATTAAAAAGTCCTGAAAACATTTTCTTTAAGGTGTATAAAAAAAATCCAGAAACAAAACAAGAAACTATTTTTAAAATGTGGAAGTTTTTCGGTATTTAATAAAAAGCTCAAAAAAATTATAAATTTGATATAAAAATTCAAAATTAATAGAAATAAATATTCTAAGCAAATTATTGCATTTTAACCAAATTTACAATAATATTTTAATGTTTAATGAATGCTGAGGAATTTTCTTTCTTAGGATATTAATTGTGGTTTAATTTCCCGATACAGGGTGGTCATAAATTATTCGACCCATTTCAAAAAGTACTAAAAAAACTAATAATGTTACAATTGAGTTATTTTTTACATTAGAGAATAAATATAAAAGTTTTTTCAGATAGGTGGCATACCATTACGGCGTTCTAAATTTGCTACAGCGACAGATTTCCATACGCAATGGCTAACGATCAGTAGAAGCCGATGCTCGTTTTCTGGTTTCCTTTTTTAGTTTTTCTTGAATATCTCGAGAACTAATTAATTTTCGAATTGCAATTGATTTAACTAATTAAATAGCGTCAAATTCCCTTAAAATACATGCTTTTAATTTTCTTCTAGCTTTAATAGTTTCGCAGATAATGGTTCTCAAAAATGGGAGATGTATAATAATTTACGACCCCCCTAGACTGCCTTAAGCACGTGTTACCTATCTGGAAGAAAAACCTTTTAAAACTGCGCTCTCATTTAAAAAAAACGTAGTTGTAACATTATTAGTTTTTTTTTATTAATTTTTGAATTGGGTCCAATAATTTATGACCACCCTGTACTATTGTTTTCAGCGCCTCACGCTTTTATCATTTTGCTTTGACGTCTATATTTTTGATAAAAATATTATTTTCTAATTTTTAATACGCTTGTTCTAAAAACGTTTTTATTTTTAATTTTTTCTACTTTTTTAGGCATTAAAATATTTTATAATTCATTACTATAAACATTTTGTAATCTTCAAACCAATTTCTCCTCAATTTCATGACCACATAGTACCATTCATAAGGAATCAAAATGTAATTAAAATTAATCAATAAAATGATGTCAGTACTGAAAATATTGGAATATTGTACAGTCACAGGGACCCCACAACTGCACAAAATTTCAAAACTCTAGTATATGAAAAAGTGGGTGAAAAATCGATTACAAAATTCCATCTTTATAAGCATGAAACACGTCAAGTTAAATAACTGTGTAAAAATAAACAAGTGTTTAAGATTAATATCTAAAGTATTACATTCTATATCTAATTATTAAATTCCGTTCCAAATTTTTTGGGAAATTAAATCATTAGTTGAAAATAATCAGGTTTAATTACAATTGCGATGAAAAACGCAGAAAGCTGCTAAGACTTTTTATCCTTCCTAATACGATCACACACATTAGTTTGCTTTCCTATTTTTTTTCCGTCACATGCTTCATTTCCTTTTTCTCCATCATTAAAACAATTGGATATAAACTGGAATACAATAGAATATTTACGCCATAATTATTTTAATAAAATCCATTTAAAATTTAGTTCATCTCTAGTTAATACGCTTAATTACTTGACAGGGCGTAACAAAAATAAAAAATAGATCATGTTCGTTTTCATAAATTGAGATTGATTCATCCTTGTCTACAATTAAAGCAACAAAACTATAAAAATCAAAACAAAAACCTCATTTCTAAAAATAAGTTCATTAAAAATTCTATAATAAACACTTATTAAGAAATGTGACCTCAGCTGTCGATGTAGAGAGTGAAAATTAGCGTGCCAACCCACACAATTTTTATGTAACATGACACGTATTGTCTGTCTTCATTTAATTCCAAATTAATTCCTGCTTTTGAAAATTCGTAATCATCAAATCATGTGCCTGCAAAATTCATAATCATCAAAAATAGCATAGAAGACATAATCAATTATTGTTACTCGAAACTGTCACTTTAAATCTTCATTCAAATCTCTTGCAAGTAGGTCAATTTTCGCATTTAGAACCAACAGTAAAATTTAGGGGAATGCACACTTCCTCTTATTAACAGTGTATGAAATTTTATTTTGATTATTCGCAGTAACCATACGAAACATCCAATTTATTTAATTTGAGCAATATATTACTCAATTATTATCTACGAGCATTTTCGAACAGTTCTTTCAGCTCTTATCTGTTAATTTGCACCCAATTTATTGAATATGAGTACCATATTACTCAATTATTATCAACGAACATTTTAAACAGTTCTTTCTGCCCTTGTTTGTTAAATTACTCATATTTTTAATCTTTTATAACATAGGCACGCATTTAATGAGCCACCTATTGTAGTTTAAGTTTTGCCAACAATAAAGCATACAGAATCAAATTTTATTTAAAATAGTTTGCCAAATTAAGTTCAAAGTTCGTCTAATTTTTAAATAAATGTAATCTACTGATAAAATGCTTTTGTGTAATGTCTGTCCACATATAAAATGTTTAATGATTATATTATAAATAAAAATGTGACGAGACATGTTGCTCATCCTTCATTCTCATAGGTAATCTTCAAAGTTTTACCAATGACCATCATTGAAAATAGGGTAACAGTTGGTTATCGTGAAAACACGCTTTCAGATTCTAACGTAATTTAAAAAATACTGTCACAATAAGATATCCAATTTTTTTAAAATCATGAGTGGTTTTTGGATTGATATAAACATATTTTTGATCAAGATATCTTTCTCTAATATGTGGAGAGCTTCCCGTTGACACATGAATGACTCAAATAAAATTATCTTAATGCATGCGGACAAAAATCTCATTAAAACTATTATTGTGAATCAATAAATCGGCATCTTGTATCTTTGTATGTAGCATGATAATGAAATTTCTGAAAAAAAAACTGAGAAAGCGAAAATAGAAAACTTGAATCTTCAAAGATATATATTGAATTTTATGAAAGTTGAATATCCAAAATACCCATGTATACTTATAAATTAAATATATAATATAATTTACATTTCGACGATAACTATTCGAAAATTCAAGTTTAAAATATATCAATTTGTGCAAGAACAATCATCATTTAGCTTCTCTTAGAGTGAAATCGAAATTCACCTCGTTGCAATAACGATATCTTTCTGAATCTTAATGGTATATAACTGGAATTTTTACATAAGTTTCACTATATATCTGGCTTTGAAGTTATGAAATAAAAATTACGCTACGCTTTACACATGCGCAATAAAAATTTATTCACTACAAATACTTATATTTCCTCTAATATTCAAAGTATTTCCTTCAATTTTTATTACATTGCTACTCTAACATATGTTCGAGTATTCTGTAAGTTTCGTATAATTTGGTTAAAAACTCTGCATGCTGTAAGCAAAAAACATGCGGGAAAATTTGTTTTTTTTTTAAGAAAACTTTTATATCATACCGAATATCCATGTTATTTTTACCAAAATGCGTATAAGTAATGTGCATAGTAAACAAAACCATTAATGAAAGTTACAAATCAATATCAACTTTCTGTGAGACGGGGTGAGCTGAAATCCTTTTTCATCTTCATCAATTTCTGGTTAGTACCCTAAATGCCCTCGCTACCAAATCTTCGCTGTAAAATTTGAGTTCAAGCCTCTTTTTCACATGGTCGAAGTTCAAAGAAAATTCATCCAGCTTTTCGGGAGATATTCAAAAAAACGTGCAAATCCTAAGGTGTTCACATTTTTTTTTGTCACCCACCTGTATATTGCATACTGTCAGTGGTGGGGATTGGGTGGCAAAAGTGACAGGGCAAAAAATTTACAGACGCTTAAAAGTTCCACGGAGTATAGAGGGTAGGCAACAAAATTTTAAAATTTAGTTACAAAATTAGCTAGCTTTCTCGGACACTGTCTTTTTTTTTAATTCCTAGTTTTAGGCAGCTAAAATGAAATAAAATTTAATTTTTTCCTCAAAAAGTGGGGGGCGGGGACGACAGCCTCCCCGAGTCGCCACCACTGCATATTGTTGTAAATGCATATGTTATGCATCATTCGCAACACTTAACTCTTTAATCCCGAGGAGACCTTTTTCTTGTAGTACGTTTAAAACAGCGAATTTTTGGGAGGAAGCGACATGAATTGGACTCTCCCAACCTGGATGGTCATTTACCCCACCACTTGCTATAACCTTCCCTTAAAGCGCACGGAAATGGGCTGTCGTTGGCAAGGATAATTGGACCCCCTACCGCGCTTATCTCCTTAGTGATCTCAGAACCTCAAAAGAAGCCAACCGCCTCAGACCGGCCTTCGCCGCTGTTAAGGGGAAATTTTTAGACCGTCTGGGACTGCCTCCCTTGGTGTGAGAGGGTTAATGCTTCTCTTTGCTTTTTTGCTTATTCTTATAGATTTTTATTGAAAACATTTTACAGAAATAAAGTCTTCAAATGAAAATTAAGGACCTAAAAAATCATTCACTTCACTAATGAAGACACACAAAGACGTATTTAACTAACGAAAACAGTTTTTGAAAAAATTACAATCTTTAGTTTTGTCTTCGAATGAATCAAGTCGAATCGTAGGCGATATTTTAGCATTATTTCAATAGGAAATTCATGGAACTGGAGGGAAAATTCAAATTATCGACAAATTCAAATGAAAAAAGTTCGAATTAGCGAAATTCCACCGTATTAACTAGAGAAGAACACTTTATCATATATTTATAAGATACATAACAAGTAACTATGTCTCTTTAATATACTGAAATGAAAGCTAACCCAACAAGAGTTTTTTTCAAATTTTGGAAAAAGCTGAGTATACCCACCTCTGCAGATACGAAGATTAACAAGACAACTCTTCATATCATCCTACGTGCGGGGAAAACATGTAGCAAGAGACACAGGATGACTGTTACAAAATCATACAAATACTGAACTTTAAGAGATAACAGAAAAGTGGAGGCTCACAAATGACAGCATTCAACCATTTATACCCGAAAGTTCTGAAACACTCATGAAACAGATATGCGTTAAACAGAATAACCCTCAAAATTGCTCGTAGGATGAGATGCCTTCCATTCATGTCCTACCTCTGTCGCAAAAATGTATAAAACGATTATATACGAGAGTGTTAAAGAGATCTGCAAGACAGATTTATACCATAAAATCTCATTCTATTTATATTTTATTTAATTGTTTTCGAATTCTCAAATTTAAAATAACTCTAATTTATTAACACGTGAATGAGAAGATTGAGTTATTGTATTTCTTCTGTTATCTTTTCTGTTATTTTCTGATATATATATATATATATATATATATATATATAATTCATTGTAGGTTTTTATAGTTCTTAAAGGTTACAAAACGTTGAAAAATATGCGTTAATAAACAATTCGTCCTAATGTAGCAACAACTATTTCGTTTTGTTAGTATTATTTTTAGATTGTGATATATTTTTCAAAAACTCTATATTAGATGTCATGAGGGAAGATTTTCTTCTATAAGAAAAATAAAAGAGGTAGTGCAATTTTTGTAAATTTAAATTTTTAAAAACACCCTAAAGCTTTAGCATTAAGCATGAGACAGCGATAACTTAATAATTTTTTTTCAAAGCATGTCATCAAAATTTAATTTTTAAGAATTAGAATATACTGGCAAATAGACTGAAAATTCTTTAATTTTTTCATAAATTTAATTTTCTTTTACTTTATTAGAATTTGTTTATCAGAATTGTGTTATATGAAGTCATCTCTCGACAGGACTAAGAATGCAAAACCTCTGATCCACATCAGAAGACTAAACTCCAACAAGATGCTTGTATTAGCATGACAATACATTAACCGAAATTCCTACTTAAGATAGAATGAATACCTCAATGTGCTTCTTAAAACTGCGAAAGGACCTCTCACCACTTTTTGATTTTTCTACTTGAATTATCGATCACGTATTATTTTCACGTTATATTGTGTACATACGGAAATGTCTTTTTTATAGTCTCTTTAATGAATTAAGAAGAAAGGAAGGGATGAAGATATGATAAAGGCCAAGTTAAGTTTCCGTGAATTTTTATTTGAATCAAGGTCCAACTCGACTCATTTGCTGTGTCTAATGAAAGAGTGGTAGGTCATCCTTTTTTGATGATGCTTTGCAGCGGGTTTTGTCCTACCAATCTTTGCATGGAAGCGGATAAGCAAACCTTGAAGATCCATGACTCATTCGATGACAAGTCAACGGCATCCAGGTCATCACGTGTTTTTTACCGATGACATGCATCGTTTTATTTTAACCTGCGCTACATTCATCTTGAAAGATTTTTCCAATGCCTATTTTTAAGTTTTAGTATTTCTGAGGTGTGCATGGTCTGTAATTCTGCCAAAATATACTGATGTTCGCGCTTTTGCCTAACAAACATGCTTTCCTAACAGTTCCGACGTTTTTTAACGTTTCCATTTTATGTTGGATTATGACTGGGTCGCAGAACAAATTGCTTTTAACCTACTTATGTACTATCACTGAAGTTTCATTTTCCAACTTCCATGTTTAATTTTGGACTAACTGGAACTCGTTTGATGAAAGGGAACAAATTACGGCAATTTGTCACAAGAGGTGTTGACAGAACGTATGGATTAAGTTTATCCTCCTTGCTCTTCTCCCCACACTTTTTGTCACTTTTTCCCTTTTATTCAAGTTGCTGAGTTCAGTTGAGAGTTGAGTAATTTCAAATAATTTTTTCCCAGAATTTTGAGATTAAGTTATTTTATTTACTTAATATTCAATATTACTAACATGCTCAGATCAATTTTAAGTGAATATGCCAATTAACATCGCATTTCATTAGTTCATAACATTTTAGCACCTAGTTAAAGCAATAAAATAAATCTTAAAATGCTTTTAAAAATCAGAAATGATTGCATCCTTTACAAATTAGTTTCAAATAAATCTCATTGAGATTATGAAATTTTTTGAAGCGGATTAACTCATTGTCGATGATATCGGACGACTATAATATAAGCTATCATACAGCTAGCCCTGCTTCTAAAACATAATTTGAAATATAGCAACATTTTGGGACATGTACAACATATTTCAATATGCACTTGATGAAAAAGCACAATTTTAGCATACATTTTATTAGACAATTTAAAATAATGCTAAACAACCATAACTTCGATAATACATATTACTTATTCTATCGAAATAAAACAAGCGACTGAAACATTTAGAAGATATATTTTCAATTTAAACTTTATTTTAATCTAATTGCTGTGGTTCACTAACTTAAATTACATTATATTTTTTAAGTTGTTTACAGTCTAATTTATACTCAGTAAGAATAAAAACCCATTAATCGTTAACCATGATTTTATAAATTTGAATTCTGATTTTTCAAAGTATGTATATAAAGTTGTTCTGTCAGGAATGTTTTTCAAGGGAAATCCACTATCAAAAGATTTTAACATTTTTATTAAATTATTTCGTTGTTTATATTTATATTACCACCTCAAAGAAAAACATTTTAAAAAATCTTTACATATTAACATATTTGTAATATTTTTATATATACAAGCATGTTCTTTGCGAGTATATACGTTTTCACAAAAGATTTCCATATATATTAGTATTATTTAATATGAAAATTATCATATTTAAAAGTGCATATGCATACAATTATGTGTCTAGCTGAGAAATCACTTTACATCCGCGATTTTTCTTGTTAAACTTACTGATAATTTTTTTACAAACTTTCGACCATGTTGTTGATTTATTTACAACTGATAAGTATTTAATTGCGGAATTTATCTTATTGTGACTGAAAGCATATTTTTAACTTACCTTCGGTCCGGCGCAATAGAAATGCTAACACGTTCGGACGCAACTCAGCTGTGAGATTAAAAGTTAAATCTTTGCATAGGCTTAAGGAAAAGCTTATCAAAATGAATTATTCGGTCATACAAAGCTAAATTAGAGTCTTTAAATAATTTCTTGTATTTCCTTGTAATTTCAACTAACCAAATATCCAATATTTCAAGAGGGAGTTGACGTTTGTTTTCCGTAAGGTTCCTTAGCAATGACAACTGTTGTTGATGAGAGCCTGAAATAATTAGACATTTTTGAAACAATATATTGGAAATAACTATCAATACCATTGAATTAGGGGCTGGGACACAGGTATAGGAACTTTTACAGATATATAAAAAGAAATAGTGAGAAAAATTCTGGAAATCAAAAATACAAACGTAATCGGGCGCAACTCATCTACCAGATCAACGTGCCCCTCACATACATCAAAAGAGCACTAGAAAAAAAAACCTCGATACCCTAGTGTGAGTGATAGGGAGCCAGGAAGCTACTAGAGGTCCACCCCTTTCTCGGCAAAAGCCGCACTTAGGCACAAAAAATATAGGTGCTTCATCTCACAGAATAAATGCGCCCGACGGAAGGTTAAACGTTTTAGCGCAACAAGGCAGGTGAGTTACCTTGCAAGAGAGAACGTGATAAGTGATTATCTTTACTCTCCAGATTAAGAAATGCATCTTTGAGTATTTAACTCATACTGGTGTTCACAGAGTAAAACCACCGCATAGTTAATCAATTTTTACTGCAATTCATGTTTAGGCAACCAATTTTTTCAATGGCGCCAATTAAGAGCAACAGAAGGCTTGAAAGCGCAACAACTCCTGCAAGCTGATCGGAGATCAAGGCAATAATACGTCTTTTAACTCATAATGGTGTTCACAGGGGAAAACCAACAAAACCTCCGTGTAGATAATTAATTTTTACTTCAATGCACGTTTAGTCAATCGATTTTCCTCAATGGTATTGTTAATTGAGAACAAGATAAGATTCCAAAGCATATCTTCCTCCTCGATTACAATAAAACAAAATTTTCTTATCATATTGAATTATAAAGAAAATACAGTTATATAATCCATATGTTTTAAAGAACTGATTTTAGAATATGAGGAGTTTATATGAAGCAAAAAATGGGTGGAAAGTTACTTTTTAAATCTAACTTTCGAATATTGCTACTCAGAATTTTAGATTTTCCTCTTTAACGAATTACAATAAGTAATAATTTCAGTAGAATAAATAATTTCTTCACATGTGACCGTATACGTCTGGCTATTTCCCAACTTAAATGCTTCCTTAAGACATAACAGAAAGCCAACTTGTTTTAATTCCGTATCTATACGAGTGTAGATTTTAAAAAAAAAATCATTAAAATGATTTAAGTGTCCCATTCGTCTTCCTCTCGATTTCTGATTCCTAAAGAGTTGTGAAAACACATTGGTTCTTTTACCATTCACTCTGACTTAATATTCAAGGTCAACGCCACAGGGAATCC
The DNA here is from genome assembly GCA_013235015.1 of Araneus ventricosus. Lineage (NCBI taxonomy): Eukaryota > Metazoa > Arthropoda > Arachnida > Araneae > Araneidae > Araneus > Araneus ventricosus. The sequence continues at coordinate 86,200 of BGPR01002628.1, forward strand.
CTACATGAATACGGACTTCAAAGCCATCTTGAATTCTAAGTTCCTCTTCAACAGTAGGGAGTTGGAGCATCTGGACCATCGAGACAGATGGCTCTTCAAATCACTCGATTTTGTTTTTTCTACCGAAAGTAAAAGCAGAATAAATAAAGAATTAACCTTGGACTTATCAAAATCAGTTGTAGTGTGGATGCATTGTCTCATATTAGGAAGCAAGAAGAAGAGGTTTTATTCAAAAGATTGGATGTTAGCTAGATATGGTCAATGCTTTTGAAAAGAAAAAAATTTCCTCGCAAATGATAGTGATTCTTACATGCTGAGTTTCCGTTAAGAAGTTCATACGAAATGGTTTCGGATAAATAAGTGTAGGAAAATAAATTTTTGGAAGAATCAAAAGCTCAAGACAAATGTCAGGCTGAGAAGTATAATTTATGTTTTTTATATACAAAATAATGTAATACAAATCCAGCCTATGAAAACTATAGAAGTGACTGCAAAATGTTGGCAGAATAGAAATCCAATACCTGGAAATTATAAATATAAATAATGTTTAAAAGATGGTCGAATAATGGAAAATCATTATTAGTATGTGGAAACAGCGTTCAACAGGGAAACGCACTCAAAATTCGTTCTGAAGATTCCATGATTTTCAACAAAATACTGTTAAAATCCGTCAGGAAATTCAATAACATCAGTAATGACTAAAAGAGACAATTCAGAAAGGTGACCAACTTTTAACTTCTACCAAAAGGAGGATATAAATAAATTAAAGCTAAAAAATATCATAAATAAAAGAAACTTAATTCATTGCAACAATAATACAGAATACGTTATAATACAGGGTGTACACAAAGGAAGTGACTCATTTCAAAAATTAATTTTAAAAAATTAAAAATGTTGGAACTACGGGTTTTTTTTAAATAAGAGCGCATCTCAAAAAGTTTTTTTTCAGATAGGTAACGCGGCGTTACGCCGTTCTAAATTTGTTGCAGCGAGAGAATTCCGTACGCGATGGCTACCGATCAGCAGAAGCCGATGCGTGTTTTCTGGTATCTTTTTTTAGTTTTTCTTGAATATCACGAAAACTCTTCAGTTTTCACACTGCATGTGAATCAACAAATTAAAGAGCGTAAAATTATCTACAAACACATGCTTTTATTTTTCTTCCAGTTTTAATATTTTCTCAGATAATGGCTCTAAACAAATTTTTGATTTCCAGTAATTTACGACCACCTAGACCACCGAAATGGCATGTTACCTATCTGGAAAAAAAAACTTTTGAGATGCGCTCTCATTTTAAAAAAATCCGTAGTTCCAACATTTTTAGAGATGTTTTTATTAATTTTTGAAATGAGTCTCTTCATTTGTGTACACCCTGTATGATAAATGCATAATAAAAACGTTTATAACATCATTTATTGTACACTTTTCGAGGAAGGACAGAACTTACAAAAGGAGAACGGTTGGCCACCTTACAATTTAGTGATGATTTCTCCATTCAAACACAGATTTGCATTTTTTTAAAAATCTATAGTAAATCAATATGTAAAGTATCTATATACCACTAGTGAATACTTCCCTTTCATCTTAATTTGATCATTATTCATCATATTATCACTATGCATTTTACTGATAACTTATTTCTACCGTTTCGCTTTCTTCGATCAGGTTAGAATTTAGATACTTAGATGAATATTTTTCATCGAACATTTCACTAATAGACAAATCTGTTCAAAACTGTAACCAAAAGAAAACTGCGACAGTCTCCATTCGTTGTTTGTATGTCATTGGAATTAATTTCCAGAATTCTTAATTTTTACTAAATGTAAAGCATCCATAACTATTAACTTGTTTGTTAATATAGTAGCTACACTTATTAAGAAAGATTATAGTAAATTTTAAGAAGAAAAATAAATCATTGCAATTAAAGTAAGAGTATGAAATCAAGAAGTTGAAAAACTTTAAAATTGAAAAAAGATTAAATACTTTGAAATGAAATAGAAATAATTACCATAAACAACCTTAAGTGCACAATTATATTTCTAATCAGTTGTACAGATTAAGTTAGTTGTACTGGTGTCCAAAAATAATGCACAGTTTTGAAGATGCTACGAAATTGGAGTTAATATGGATACTATGGTTCACAATCTGTTGCTGAGAATCGTGGGACATACTATCGTCGGGACTCACATTTTACAGTGAAGATTCGGTCACGAGTGCATGTAGAGGGATGACAAGAAGGGGATGAAGGCGAAAATGGAGTTTGACCCATCCTGTTTCACAGAAAGCTGATAACGAGATATAACTTTCATCAATGGTTATGTTTGATATGCATAATATTTACATGCATTTTCGTAAACACAGCACAAATATTCGGGATTTTCTTAAAAAGTCCCAAATTTTTCAGCATATTTTTTGCTTGTGACACGTATAGTGTTCAACCAAATTGTACAAAACTTACAGAATACTTGACAATACGTAAAAGAAGCGCTGTATTAAAATTTGAATTTAAAATTTTGAATATTACAAGAAATATGAGCATTTGTAATAAATTTTTTTACTGCGCATGTGAGATACGTAGAGTAATTTTTCTTTCATAACTTTAGAGTCAGATATATATGGCAACTTATATAAAAATTATCGTTCAATACCGTTAATATTCAAAAAGATATCGGCAACGCAACGAGGTGAATTTCGGTACACTCTAAGAGAAGCTAAATGATGAGGGTTCTTGCAAAAACTGATATTTTTTAAACTTGAATCTTCGAACAATAATATTGAATTTTATGAAAGTTGAATATCCTGAATACTCATGTATATTTATAAGTTAAATACATAATTTAAATTACAGTTCGACTATTAATATTCGAAGATTCAAGTTTAAAAAATACCAGTTTGTGCAAAATCCTCATGATTTAGCTTTTCTTAGAGTGTACCGAAATTCACCTGGAAAATTTGGTGTTTTTTTAGAAAACCTTCATATCTTCCCGAATATCTGTGCTGTGTTTACGAAAATGCATGTAAAAATTATACACATCAGACATAACCATTGATGAAGTTACATCTCGTTATCAGCTTTCTGTGAAACAGGATGGGTCAAACTCCATTTTCTTCTTCATCCCTTTCTGGTGGCACCCCCTAATTGCTCTCGTGACCGAATCTTCACTATAAAATGTGAGTTCCGACGATAGTATGTCCCACGATTCTCAGCAACTGATTGCGAACCATAGCATCCATATTAACTCCAATTTTGTAGCATCTTCAAAATTGTGCATTATTTTTGGACACCAGTGTACGTATTATTCTATCTCAAATGTTCATTACGGTGTGGTATTCGGCCTAGCATCAATTAGGATTGCAGTAATATATATTATATAAATCTGTTGAATCTTTTTCGAAGAATAAATTGATCCGCACCAGAAAGCTGAACTGAACAATATTCTGGAATGTATAAAAAAATCAGTTTTGAAACTCAGAACTCGTATATGGCATTTGCATTTCAAATATAAATTAGCAAGCCATCTACTCTTATAGAAAATATTCACATGAATGGTTTGAACATAAAATATTTCAAAATTTAGAAAAAGGATGTATTATTGAGAACACAAATCAATAATAAGACATGCCTAATGAACAGAAAAATACACTTTCGAATACAAATAATCGGAATAACTTTAGCTTCAATTTATATTTAAAATTAATTTTAATGTAGAAGTTCATGTCAATACATCGTTTAATACAGATTCAGCATTCGCTCAAGTGTCCAAAAACTGATACGTCTGAACAGCCTAGTCGTTATATATGCCCACTTATATTTTTGTAACTATGCTTTGATTAATTCTTGATTAACTGAAAATATAAGGTACAAAATAATAAAAATATTTGAGAATTACTTAAAGGAAATGAGTCCTCATCTTATATGTTAAATGTTAATCGACACAAGACTAACAAAACATGAGTTTAATGTATAGACTGCAAGTTTTTACCGGTGTTCTTAAAAATAGAAGTAAGCTTATCCCGAATTGAAAACATAAAGTATGTCACACCTTTCCGGTAAGCAAAAATAATCTTATTAAAATTCCTCCAGAAGAAGTCTGTTTCTTATTCATCTTTTTTCTGTTTGGCTGTTCGCCAGCATGTTGATATAATGCTTTCTCTAAACACCTTGAAGAAAGATAAGAGATCCTTACTCTTAAAAGTGACATCATAACCTTCTTCCTAACAAGAATAAAGATGAGTACAGGTAACACTCATGGTTTTTTACTTTCTTTATATTTGGTTTATTTATTTTTTTTAACTCAGCACACATTCATTACACATTTTTTTAATTCACCATTCGGAGAATTCAGTGTGGATGACAGATGCTAACTAGAGAAGGTTTCAGTAGAAATTATTGGATGCATCCAGGTGGGGAAAAAAATGCATCAAACATTAATATGGTTTTGACTGTAAAAAATATACAAAATTCATTTTGCAAGATAAAAATGTATCGAATGTAGCATTAGCGTCTTTTGTATAACATATAAAAGTGAAAAATAAAAATAAATAAAATTTGTTATTAAATTTCCAATAAAAATTCAAAATAAACAATTGTCTGCTTAATTATCTTCCTTGATGGTGAAAAATTAGTACATGTTAAAGCATTTCGCTAAGTGGTGAATCCAGGGGAGGTGGTATGAGGTTGCAGCCTCTCCCAGAGCTAAATCAAAATTCTTGATTTTTTTCGAATCAATATACCTGTTTGTTCTTAATCTCTTTTTCAAAAAAAATAAAACGGGGCAACATTGTTTTCTGGCTCGAAGGCTCGAAAATCTTACCTCTTTTGTAGTCATTCCACTCGTACTTGTAGAGTTAACGCGGTCGAAAACATTTGTGTTTTATTAAATTATCATAAATATTGTAGTGTACTTTGTGATTCTTATTATCAGGTGAGTAAAATTAAAGTTTCTTTGACTTACATAAGCCATGAGGTCGTGACGATACAAAATTTTTACGACCTAACCCCCCCACCCCCCAAAACCAAAATCCTGGATTCGCCACTGTTTCGCATAGTTTTTAATATGTATGTTCGTACTCGCTGAAAACAGTATTTCCTCGTTCACTGAATCCAAAAAAATTTCCATAAAACATTTGCGTAAATGTAGTCATTAAAAGCTATGTTAGAATTGTAAATAGGATAATATAATATACCAATTCCTTTGAACCTTTTAAAAATCGTGAACTTCTTGATAATGCCAGAATGGTGAATTCCAGCAAAAGGAAAGTCCCGTTATGATGTGATAGATAAAATCATTCTTTCAGCTCAGCGTAAAGTTTTGGGAAACATGACTTTAAGCAAGATTTATAGGTTAATAAACATTGAGAACGGAACTGAATAAATTGTACTAAATTAATTCAAGAGAAGCGGACAAAAAAAACGAACTTCATAATTTTTATTTAATTCCTCGCTCTTTATTGTACATCTGAGAGAATAATATTTCTATGAGATCAAATTCTAGAACTAGATTTAAAGATTTGGCACATTTTAATAATGTGAATGTAGACAGATTTGGCATCTTCTGACTTTAGATGACGCATAATATGACTTTCCAGAGTTAGAAACTTGAAACATTTTTTTTCATTAATCAAAACGGAGACTCTTTTGTTCATAATTTTAAAATTGTGGAATAAACTAGGAAAAACAGGTTGCAAATTTTTAAAGTATTCATAAAGATCTTTAAGAATGGCTCATGGGCAACGATATTTTTCGATGCATTAAAAGTTGTGGAAGGTCAAAAGAAACTTCAATTTTTCAGTGTTTCGTAGCTCGACTTTCATAACGTTTATTAGCAATTCCAAGACAAAGTTTCTACTTTTATATTCGACATACCAATTTCTAGCCTTCGCTTTCGAAAAGAGATTTTGTTGCTTAATAATATTTTCCCCCGAGAAAAGAGGTAAAGCAAATAAAGAGTAAATTGATAAATTTGTCACATTAGTGAAGAAGAGAGGGAAAAAATGCAAACAACGGTTGTTCTTATTAAAATAAGTTTTGATGGGGAAAAAAAACATTCCGTTGGAGTTCCTCTTCAAAATCTTTAAAAGCCTTTCAACGAACTGATAACGGGGGAAAAAAGTTTAGCAAGAAAACTTACCAAAGGTTTCTGCAGCATTATCGGGAATAAAGTGGTAATACTATTCTTTAAGATACAGGATTCAAACATTTATCTACTATTACTCGTATGTAGCATACATATCATTTAGAGAAAATTAATTTAAAAGTTTGGCATGTCTATTGATTTATTTTAATTTTCAATGATTTCAATCTTTTACCACATTGTTCAGAAGCACTTCTTAAGATTTTCACGGACCTCCTTTTCTTTGTGTTACTTGGGCTTTTTAAAAAAATTGATAAACAGTTTACCAAGATTTAAGCTACGTATACATAAAGAATAGTAAAAAACGGTATTTTCTGAAGTGCTGTCTACACTCTTAACTTTTTGTTTTTGTAGTCTTTTTTGACACTACAGATATCAAGTGTCTGAAACGTGGTGACTTGTTTATATTTCGGTAAATAGTGCAGTAGAGCTTTCAGCAAAAGTCACCAAAAATTTTTATAACGTCAGAACAATTATATTTGAAAAATAAAAAATAAAAAGTTTTATTCGGTCCCAGAAGAATCGAAATTTGTCACAACATTTTATCCGTAAAACTTTATTAAAAATATGCTTGATATTATTTCAACAAGCAAATTTCACTCTGAAATCAGACAAAATTGATTATAAAATAGCTTTATATTTCATGAACTATTAATGATTTGTGGAAGAGTGATTTTAATATGGAAAAGGTCGTCCTTTAGCAATATATAACAAGGTAACTGCATTAATTTTAAATACATCGGCAAGTTTTGGAAATAAAATGCAAGTATTTCTAATTTTAATTTATAAATCGTCGCTTAACAAGCAACACCACCTATCTCAAGTTTTTGAAATTTCAAAGAGGAAGAAAGAACTGAATATTTCGCAACCAATAACGAATATTTCTGAATTTTGTACATCTGGTTGTAATATGCGGTCTCATGTTTATATTAGATGTTAAAAATTTCATAAATATTCTTTATTGGTTGCGAAATATTCAATTCTTTCTTCTTCTTTGAAATTTCAAAAAAATTGAGCTAGGTGGTGTTCCTTGTTAAGCGACGAAATGCAAAAAAATTGGCTTTCGCTGTCAAAATTTTTGAATTGTAAAGGCTGAGTTAAAATTCAAGATTTTAGCGTTTTTAAATATTATTTTCATCGAAATGTCTCTCAGGATATTTTGTAGATTGAGACAGGAGTCTAAAAATAATATTGGTAGTAAAGCAGCAATTTTGTGTTTTTAAATACAGTTTATTGAATTATAAACTACTTCCAGAAAAGATAAAATTCCATCTCTGTAATTTCGTTGAAAAGCAACTGGTTTTTGCACGGTTTACGCATTCATATAGAATTTTATAATTATTCCATGAATTAGCAACCGTGTTTTGCAAGAGGTCTAAGTCCGAAATATTTTCAGTTTGATTACATAGACCACCCTGAAAAAAATGCTTTGATAGTGCCCGAATTCAGCAACCTCGTTATGCACCCCGCTTATTTTGTGAAAACCGTGCTATATACTCCAACTTAGAAAACAACGCAAAATTTTTACTTTCCTGTATACGAAGCACACAAAGAAAAATATTGTAATCGTCAAAAAGTTCGACCTCTACATTTCAATATATAAATCTCCACACGTTTTAAACCACCCTGACTCTGAAAAAGTATTTTTTGTATCATATCTGTCGAAAACGGAACAAGCTACTTGGTACGCAGTTTCTACACCAAAATTGTAGATTTCTATAACATTCAGGACAAAATCTGTCTACGGAAAGTCTCTCGGTCTTCAATCCATGCAATGTGAATGCGAGAACTCGAAACGCGCAGCAAGTTAGAAGAATAAATTTTAGTAAATGATATTTACACAAAAAATGAAGAATGTCTAATTTTGAGCTAAATCCATCAAAGGGTAAACTCTCTGTTTTTTGTCTGCCCGTGTGCATGCGAACATAATAACTCAAAAACACAAGCAAGATAAATGAAATTTTGCATGTGGTCTTGTCACCAAAATTGCCGATCTATATCAAATTTTGGACCAAACTGGTCAAAGGTACGAAGTCCAAATGCAACCTCAATTCTCTTGAATATACTACGAAGCTAAACATAAAACGTGCCGTATTGTTTATGTATATGAGAGAATCGAGAGAAGAACGCTCCTGTTGGTTCGCTAAACACTTAAAGAAAAACGAAAGTTTCTGCGTCGCTTCTAATAGTCAAAACTTCATTCAATTAAAAAAATTTCATCTTAATTCACACTCGGTTCAAACTCTAATTATTGGAAGCTGAGGACCTTTTATATCCAAACATACGATAGCAAAAAGTATTCGGTAGGGTTTAGTCACAATGTAAACACAATTTTTTAAAAAAATCCTGAATCAGCACCTAAAAATGTGCAACTGTTTCTCAACTAGATGTGAACGAACCTTCGTAGTAGGAAATCCATCCGGAATTCAGAAATTTTTTCAAATTACTTAATGAAGTTGCTGAAGCAGCTACAAACCTTCAAAAAGTTTACATGCTGTTTGAAATATGATTTCCTATAAAGGAAGTTGATCGATGAAACTGATAATTATCATAAAAATGATAATATTTCAAAATGCTATTTAAAAAAATGCTTCATTATAATGCCTACTGCTTTACACACAATTTCCACTGCTTACATATATTTTTTCACTAGTTTTCTGTAATTAACGAAGCACACTAAAAAATATATATAGATAAATTATTAATAATTACTTAATATTGAATGTGTTCGAACCGAGTTCAATGTTCAACTGATATATTTAAAAATACTATTATCGGCAAATTCTAGGAATTCTGAGCTTAATGATTACTATTTCAATTAAAATAAAATTGCCATTTATATATCATTATTTGCATACCGAATGCAAGTTGGTTAATTCAAGGATTAAAATAATAATATTTATAAATATCTATTTAGAGTTAAAGAATTTAATATATTGCGAGCTTCTGAAGAGCTGTAAATTCTATTTATCTTACATAATCGTAATGTACAATCTTACACCAACGTATGAAAAATGTTTCTAAAATTTTAAAGTCAAATATAAAACGAAAAATCACTAATACATCCATCCATCTATATTATAATTTCAGCGCTCTAGCGACGTTTCAGGTCTCCTGTAATTTTTCCCTAACTTAAAAATATATACTCTCAGAAAAAACAGGTTCTAAGTTTTGAGACCATTTGCAAAGATTAAACCGCCAGACTTTTTAACAAATCTTATTTATAAAATTAGCAATGCTTTATAAACTTCTATTCAAATAAGTTTTTTAAAAAAAAACTTTTAAGTGTTGAGTTAGAAAATGCTTTTTGAATCAACATTCTGTTCACCTCTTTATGCATCTTAAAGTGCATTTAAAAGGAGAGAGGGTGCAAAGTCCAAGTTTCTGAAAAACAACCGGAAGTTAAAAGTATACGAGCAATCCCACTCAGACTGTTTTAAACGAGTGTGGAAAGCCGAGTTACTTTGTAAAAAAAGAAAGCTTCTCAAGAGAGAATAAACAAACTTCCGCATCTCCCTCGTACAAGCTACTCTTGCAGTTGGTCATTTACTGGAAAGAGAGATTGCTCGGAGGAACTGATATAAAATGATGCTGAAAGTCTTAAGGCTAAAGAAAGAGAAATATCTTACTGCCGTGGAATAAAATAATTATACAGGACAAATTCATTGATATTTTATATTGTTAGAGGCAACGAAACATTAAATCAAATTAGATTTTACAAACAAACGAGACACCTCAAACTGAGCTCATTTATTAAAAAATTATAGCTAAGTAACACTTAATATTTTAAATAGAAACAGACGAAATAAAAATCTGATGAAAATAATTCTTTTTTTTAACTTTTAACAATCATGGGTGAAATTGTTTCTCATTAAGCTACAATCACTTCTACAAAACACGAAAAACGAGAAAATATTTGGAAAAGCATTATCAGCAATAAGAGTTAACCATTTTTCCTTTGTTTCCCTAAAATAATTTCATACCAAAAATGTTCTTCTTAATTCCAAAAATTACAAAGGGAAACAAATCGATTTCGATTTCACAAATGTGTTTTCAATGCTGAATTTCAAAAGTTATTCTTTTATGCAGAATAAATATTCAGACACTCTTTGAGTAAGTGAGTTTTAATAGTTCTAACAGTTCCGAATGACTCTTCTTTTTTACCTCTAAAAATAATAATTCACATTGTTTTCAAAACTTTGAGAAAGTGTACGTATTTTCTTAAAAATACATTAACTATTATTTTGTATAAATTATATTACTGTAAATTATCAACGATAAATTATTTAGCAAATCAAAATTAAACATTTTTCAAGCTTGAAAACATGCCTTATTTATATTATTTCGTAAAACAAGGTAAGCATTTTACAGACTAGAATTTTTTTGATAATTCCTAATGAATAGATTCTTACCATTAAATTATAATTATTTAATATATAACATACATTTTCATAGAACAATATGAAAAAAATGCATCTAAATTATAATAATTATTGTTATTTGGAAGCTTCTATCTGATTCCTAATTATTTTAATTTCTTATCAACCACGACGTATATCACTGTGCAACCAAGCAGCGATGGTCAATTTTTTAAAAAAATTGTTTTATTTAATGAGAATTCGGATTGATGAAAAATAAAACGATATTAGCTCACGAATTAACGTTTGCTAATTATAAAGAATGATTAAAATTTTAGGGGGGAAAAACATTTTTCGCTCAGTAGCATTTTAGTTCAATAAAATCTAAAAAGGCACTCTACCCAAGAAACAATTTTTCTGAAAAATTTTTGCCCTGAATTTTTAACATTTCTAAAATGCTGATGAACAAATGCAATACAAAATAAGAACTAAATTAATGAGCATAATAGAATGAAAAACACGTAATAAAAAGTGGAATTAACAATTTCATTTATTTATAAAGAGAAGTTCATTCCACTCCAGAACCTCATTTTACAGGAGGACGATGCATTTCTCTTTCCCTTCTTTAACCATTTTTTATATTCTATGTCTTCCGAACAGCAAAAAAGTATATTACTCTCTACTAAACCGGTATCTGCACGTATTCGCTTTACTGATAAAAGTTAAAGATAACTTACCTACAACGACTGACCACTGGGCAGGTGGTCTCCATTCAGGGTACTGTTTCGGAAATTTCTCTTCGGACCATTCGGTGTGCAGGACCATGCGGTACATGACCAGGACGTCCGCGGGACAGCGCGAGTTCGCTAGGGTCAGGCATGACCATGCCAGGAACAACCACAATACCAAACCCATAATTACTAGCGAGTAAAACGAAATGAAGTCTACTCCTTTCCACCAGTTAGTATATCCTTCATTTATTCTTCTTAATAAGAAGCTGAACTCCCGCGCCACCTATGAAATGGAAACAAAATAAAAAAACCAACCATCATCCAAAAGTTGTACCGTGACGCAGCGTGGCCTTGCACGATATATCACTATAAGCTAGGGATCCCAGCTGACAGAAATGGGCTCGCTGAGCGAATGATTAGACATTTCCAGTTGCTTGTTTCACTTGAGCTCGAAAAGTAACAGTTTGATTTTTATGTCGTTAGACAAGAGCTCCCACACCCTGTGTTTTTCTTAATGAATGATGCTTCAATAGTAGGCGGACGTTAAATTAAAAGTGACAATTTATTGTAATGAAATCCGGTCTTTTTTTCCCCTTTTCCTTTCTTCCCTTTTTTATTTTATTTTTTTTTCTCTCTTTTTGAGTTTTGGAAAACGCGGGACACCTAACTCAACACTGATGGGGGAATGAAGAAAAATAATTCGTCGTTGGATAAGTTTGATGATAAAATCTTAATTCGTTTTCCTTTTTTGTTCAATAGAATAGAAAAATAGTTTCTAACTCTCTATAGATATTGACTTATTATTTTTTTAATGAAGTTATATTTTCATATATCTCATTTTAGATATGAATATATGTCTCCAAATTGCGCTGAAAATTATGACATTATTTTTTAATCATTTTAGCTCTTATTTGGTATTTATTCTCTTCTGTAGAAGAAAGCATATGGCATACGCTCAAAGTTATAAATCTGGATTCGATTCAATTTTATAAAATTCAAAAACTATAACTAACTTCTAAAGCAACAGCTTTTTCACCTATTTTAAATTCCCAAAATCGGGATTACTCTAGAAGAAGGACGAACTCTCAATATAAAAATACTCGATATAGCCAGAGTTTCAATTTACACATACTTTTAAGCTATATACTGTTAAAATAAACGTAGTTTTGTACATTTTTTAACAGTGTGTGAATTCGAATAAAATATTCATTTGTAAACAAATACTCTACTGTACGTATATTTTAACAACGTATGACTTTGAATAAAATATCCATTTGTAATAGCTTTTATTTTGATAAATAACACACACATTATTTTATTATTTATCAAATTTATTCAGTTTTGGGTAGTCTTATATCATTTTAAGACTATCCCTATTAAAATATTATTAGCGAAATTTGGTAACTTACAAATTTAATATATATCATTTTTTACAGAATGGTATGTTAAATGTATGGTATTCACGTAAATATAAATATAAATAAAATGTACACTCATAACCAAAGCAAAACTGAATGAAATATTTCAAATTCTATAACAATTCTTCCACAAAAGATTTGTAACTAATAATCACGATTACAAGAAATAGGTTGATATATGACAAAAACTTTAACGAAACCTCACTTTATTGCCAAAGTTATAATATAAAATGAAAATAAAAATAATTTTGATAAACAAAAGTAGTGTTTAAAGCTACCGACTATTGCATCCTATAATTCAATGTTCGAAACATGAATCACATCGCTCTGAAACTAGTTGAAATTTTCCGATTCATTATTTCATCACTCAAATGTTATGGTCGTTCTGTGCGGCAGAGATGCGAAGAACTACTAAATTTCAAACTGGAAATTAAATATTCAAATGAGAGATTATTATAAATGCGAAAAAATTTTAAATGAATATTGTACAAAAAGTATTCAAAAATTGAACTGTGTTTTTATAACCTTTTACACTTTTACCAAAAAGAAGGAAAAAATGAATTTTTCGTTCTTCATCTGAAATGAAACTGCAAATAAATTCTTTATCACTTTGATGGAGTATTCATTTCTCTTTCTCTCTCTCATTTCTTGTATCTTGTATCTTCAATATCTTTTTCATTTTTCTGCTTATTTATGAATTTCAGAATAGTTATTATTTCTTGTATCTCTCATCTGCAATTTCTTTTTCTTTCCTCATATATGAATTGCAGCATAGTTATCACTTCTTATATCTCGTACTTGCAATATATTTTTTCATTCTTCAGTTTATGAATTTCAGCACAGAAATCATTTCTCTTATCTCATATCTGCAATGACTTTTTCATTCTTCATCTATGAATTTCAGTACGATTATTAGTAAATCACAGAAAGGAAAAAACTTCGTAACTTAAATTTTATTTCTTGTTCGCAACATCTCACAGCGGTTGAGGATTTCACTACAGCAGTAAGATTCACTACAGCAGATTTTTTTTCAGCAGTAAGAAGCCGCTATGAACTGGTTGCAGAATCTTGGTTTCGGAGTGAGAATATCAAGAGCTCCAGATCCAATTCCAACAACGAGCCGTCGTACATGCTCGTCTGCTACACATTAAATCTGGATTCCACCCCTACACCCTTACGTTGGTATGGATTGGAAGCTTAGAGAATGGAACGCTAACTCAGGTGTCATCTTCGTCATCTGACTGTTTAATATTACAAAAGCCGTCCGCTATATTTCTTCGAGTAGCTTCAACCCGGTACATTAGACTCAAATATCAATCAGATAGGATACAAGATTTTAAGACATTCTACCCTCAAACACTGCTTGCCAAAAATATGATAAAACATAAAGCAAATCATAGTGAATCATCGCTCTCTATGTATTTCTGTGAGAAGTATACCTATAGACAGGTTATTGGTTTATCAGTAGAACGAAGACTTTCTTATTTTGCCCTTATTTGTTAAAATTTTATTTGAACGGTATAAATATATACGAAACAAAAATAATCTTCCTAGAAGACTCATAAGATCACTGAAATACCATTTCCTCCTTGATACCACCAGATGTTTTCCAAGGGGAGGGGAGTGGCCACCACAAGAACGTGCATGGGAAGTCAGAATGTTCAGTGTTCTTGATTAACAAGCCTCACAGTAAGAGGGACATGGTTAAGAGGTACCCCAGATGGCAAGTCTTAAGCCTGAAAGAGAAAGATTCATTGCAGGAGAGTGCCTTAAAAAAGAGGTAAACAGATACAGCACATGCACTTACACTCATGTATTCGAAGGTGAAATGTTTAGGGAAAATGGAAGTACAATCATTTAAGCAAAGATACGGTGTCCGATCTTATGATGCTTTGCGAAACTCTCCAATAGTTGTTACCGAATGAGCAAAAGCTGGATCGAGCTTTAATTTGGATATTGTAGAACTTTATGATTCAGAAGTGGATATTCCTCAAATTTTGTTAACGGTCTTTTGTGGCTTCAAATAATTTCTTTAGTCTTCGTTTTGCAAACTGTACGCAAACAGCAGCATTAAATTATAACTAAATGATTTTTATGAGCTACAATGTAATTGTTCTCATGCGAGCCCTTTGTGGATTAGAGGATTTCGAATCCCAACATGTGAATGCATCTCAACATGAATTACAATGCAGTCAATTTACTTGATGTCACAGTCACATTACAAACGTAACTACACATGTTATCTAAACATGTAACTAAATGTTGCACTGTATGACACAGTGTGCATGCGTCTCTCATTTATCATATCCCACTGTGCTATGACTATGTGTTTACATTTTGTACAAACATTTTGATAAAAAAAAATGGTTGGGCTTTCGACTATTATAACACAAGAGAAAAACGTTTTCCGTACGAAAAAGTTTTTTCAGTTTCCACTTAATAACTCTTAGTTAACAAAGGGATGTCTGAGAAAATTTCGAAGAAGTTTTTTAATCCAACATCATTCTGTGTACTGTGCACTTTTAGATATTAAGGTTTCTCCAACACTCTTGTATATATGTCTGTTAATTAACTTTTAACTGTTAATAAAAAAGAAATGTCTTAAATAATCTAAATAAAACTAACTAAAAATGTTATACACTGAAAAAAACGTCAGTACAATTTAAATTAGACTTTATTTATTACTGCTAACCAGTATGAAGGACTTTAATGTAAATAGAAATAGATTATTAGTTTAAGAATCAATAAAAAAAATAGAGAAAAAGTTCTAATTTAAGCACTAGAATTTTATATTACCAAAGAAAATATAAATTAAAAATAGAAACAGTTATTTCGAACAGCAAAAGAATTGTTCTTATCATTTCGAATAGCAATTACACGACATGCAGTGGATTCTAACTCTCAACTGGAGTAAGTCCCTTTACTTTTATCACGTGAACATGAGTTTGATTTCATTAATAGAATCATTAAACAAAATAATAGAAAACTCCTGCTTCACACAGAAGAAAAGTTTATTTTCGGTTTCCGACTGAACTTCATATGTACTCTATCATCAAAAACATCCGGACACTTTCGGATTTACACATTTTTTCGAATTTCTCCAGAAAGACTGGAGGAACAGCCCTTGAACTTCGACCATTTCATGAATAGGTTTGAACTCACATTTTACAGTGAAGATTCGGTTATGAGAGCATTTAGGGGAGCAACCAGAAATTGATGAATAAGAAAATTATTTCGACTCGTCCAATTTCACAGAAAGCAGACAGTGATTTGCAACTTTCATTAAGGGTTTTGTTTGATGTGCGCAATATTTACATGCATTTTTGTAACGTACATTTTTTTACACGTATTTTCGGGACTATATAAAGGTTGTTTTAAAAAATCCCAAATTTCCCCGCATGTTTTTTGCTTATAACATACATAAGTTTCAACCAAATTATACGATACTTACAGAATATTTGTCAATATGCTAGAGAAGTATTATATTAAAGTTTGTGGTAAGTACTTTGAATATTAGAGGAAATATGAGTATTTGTAGTAAATATTTTTTTACTAAGCATTTGCGAAACGCAGCACAATTTTTCTTTCAGAATTTTAGAGTCAGATATATAGGCCAACTTATATAAAAATTCCATTTGCATACCATTAAGATACAGAAAGATATCGGCATTACAGCGAGAAGAATTTATGTTTCTCTCTAAGAGAAACAAAATGATGAAGGTTTCGTCACAAATTAATATTTTTAAATATGGATCTGACATCTTGTAACAAATATCGAAACACTAAGTATTCTTTATAGTGAACAAGAATCATAATTCCTTCGTTTTTCAAAAAGCAAGGACTTAAAGCAAACTAAAAATATTGTAATCATATTAACTGAGAAAGAATTGAGCAAGCCTTTGAAAGCATTTCGTTACTGAAGAGAAACTAATCTGAGTTTATTATCTTATAAAAATCAGCAACTTTTTTAATTAAATTTAGTAAATCGAATCTCACAGCGGACATAGATGAAATAAAAAATTGTATGGAATGGATTTACAATTTTTCTGATTGTGAAGAACCCAATAGCATTTTAAACCATAGACAACACTAAAAAAACTGACTAACTTTGTAACTTTGATACACAATCCACATATATCGACTTCATTTAATGCAATAGAGTGAAAATTTAAATGCATCGAGCAGTGCTGAAGCAAATATCCTTGCCTTTCTACATACAGATACATCACTTTTTTACCATACAGTAATTTTTTAGATTATTTTCTTAGATTAAAGTTTCGTTTTGAAGCAACACGAGGGCTATATAGGGACGGGAGTCGTCATTTTGACCTGTGGTCAGTTGATAAGGAAGACATCTGAGTCGGCAGCCTCCTCTCCAAGCTTCCACACCCAACCAGCTTGGAGATTCTGACCATTATCTTTTTGACTGTTTAATGACGTGGAATCATCACCTAAAGAAGCCCTCTTGTGAAGCCAAGAGTTTGTGGCTTAAAAACGTAATGTCGACTGCGGCTAATCACGAAAAACTTGTGAATTATTTTTAAGTCAGTAGAGCGATTTGTGATCGCTTGAGTAGAGTGTAGCTGGTTTACCCCTTTTTTAATTTTTTTATATTTTTAATGACATAGTTTGTGGGATTTTATGTTTAATTGAATATATATTGGATATATAATTGATTTTAATTCTTTTCATTTTAATAATATGCTTTGATTTGGTCATTTTGGGGAGAGTTTGTTTGGCCTTGTTCGATTTCATGGCGTTGCCATTCTGAGATTTTAAACATTTGAAATTAAATTTGAGCTATTGGGATTTTTATAATGGTTTTAATAATTCCTTTTGTGTGTAGAGTTTGTGTGTTCGTTTTAATTTGTCTGTGTCTGTTTTGAGTGTGGTTTTGGGTTGACTTTTTTTTTTGTATTTGAGCTACATCTCACACGTTGTAACTTATGGGTGGAATGCCATTGATAATTAAAATTGGGAGTGTATTGTTTGTTTCTCCCCGGCCATGGTAAATTTTTATTAGTAAATAACTTTCATTCCATATGCTGTTATTTGCATTGTCTCCTTGGCCGGGTGAGCCCTTGTAATGTGAAACTTCTATATATGTTAATATGTATTTAATTTCCACCCATGTTGCGGGGTGTAGTATGTATATATGAGGAAAATCTTTTAATAAATGCGAGTGGGCTGGCGTTCTCCTCCGACTCTTTAATGCCTTAAACCCAGTAGGGTAGGCTGGGTCGGGGTGGATGGTATAACACCTAACCAGTTTCCATTGAGACTGTCGACAGATTTAACAGGCATCAGGCCCGTATGCGCAGCGGCTCTTGCATGGTATCAAATCTCGAACCCTCAGATCCCAAAGCCACCGTGCTTTTTTGTTGTTGTTGTTGTTTCCATGGATGGATTCACTCTGGCTGAAAATGCCTGAGTGAATTCATCTATGCTTATCTGTCTTGGCCATTTTGTCGAATTGAAAATGTTCGACGAAACGATCAAAACAGATAAACTAAGTAGCTTTACAAGATTCACTAAGAATTTCATATAAAGAAATAATAAATATAAAAATATATTTAAAAACACGCTTTTATTGGTGTATTCAAAAATCTGGAGGTCGAAACAAAATCTTAAAGGTTTGAGATGCTGACAGAAATACTCTAAATAAATTGGAATTTTAAACAATTAGTAATATACTTTTGATTTTTAATTAATGTTTCGAAATCTATTTTCTTATGATATTCACTGTGACCTGATTTCCTCATCCAACTGTTTTCAGCGCCTCACTCTTTTACGTTTTTGTTTTGATCTCCAGATTTTTTATTACAAAAAATTATTTTGTGTTTTATAATAGGTTAATGATAGCGAGTTTCTAAAACCATCTTAATTTTTCTTATTTTGTACATTTTAGTTATTAAGATATTTCATTATTATAATTTTTATGGAATCTTTAAATAAATCTTTTTCTCATACTCACTGCCAGGTGACGCCCTTCTATGGAATCAAAGTTTAATGAAAAAATAATCGATTAATTGATAGTTAAGTTTCGAAAATATTAAAATATTGTATTGTCATAAGGATACACACAAATGTACAAAATTTCAGGACTCTGGTGCAGAATATATTGAGAGAATTTCAGAAATTTAGCACATTCCTTCAAATATAATAAGATGTAAAAGAATTTAAGTGATCTTTAACATTTTCATCTTGAAAAGATACATATTTTCTGAGAACTGAAAGCATTTGTTGTTAAAATTATTATTATGAGTCCTGGCTAAATCTGCTTTCTGTTGGGTTTGCAACTAAGTAATTGCCAACAATTATCTCAAAGATGGAGATTATTGTTGTTTCAGGTATATTTACGTGTTCGAAAAGTCGAACCCATATTATTGTTTCATAGATGGTACTAGAAATGACATTCAGTGTAAATCTTGTATTGAGTTTTTGTTTGTCGTAGATTGAAAAATGGACGAGTAGAAAGAGAATTTTCATCGTGTTTAACTTTTATACTTCCGCAACTGAAAAGACGAAGCCCAAGCTCACAGAAACTTATGTCCCATATGCGGAGTCGAAGCCTTAAATGAATGGTAGTGTCAAAACTGTTTTCCGAAGTTTATTTTTCATTCAAAGATACGCAACTCCCTGGTCGTCCAGTTGAATTTGATGACGGTAAAATCAAAGCAATAATCAATGCAGTTCAACACAGTACAGCACGTGAGATCGCATGGAAGCTCCATGGATCCCATATATGCATTTAAAAATATTTAAAGCAGCTTGGATACGAAAAAATAGGTTTATATGTTCCCCATGAACTGAAAGAAATTCCCTTAACAAAACGTATTAACATATGCAAAGGAAGTTATCCATTTTTGAAACTTTTGATTACTGGAGATGAAAGATGGGTTGTTTACAACAATGTGAATAAAAAAAATCGTGGAGAAAAGCAAGGTGAACCAGTTAGAACAATATACAAATCTGATCTTCATCAACTGGACGTTATGTTATTAGTTTAATGGGATTACTAAGGAATTAAGTTTGAAATTGTACAACGCAACGAGAGAATCAATTCAGAAGTATACATATACACCCGAACACAACGAACCAAACTGAATAATGCAATTAATAAAAATCAGGTAGAGAGGAGGTATTTTGTTTCAACATGACAATGCCGAAGTCATACACATCTTTGGTCACTCAGCAAAACTTATTGGAGATTGGTTGGAATGTGTTGCCACATCTACTGTATAGTCCTGACCATGCTCCACCAGATTACTATTAATTTCGCGCTTTGCAAAACTTCTTGCATGGTAAAAATTTCAATAATATTGACGATGTTAAATTGCACTTTATTAAGCTTTTTGCCAATAAAATCAAAAGTTTTATTAACGCGGAATAAGATTATGATGCTTGCTGCCTGTAGGATAACAAAAATTATTAGACAAAAATGGACAGAATTGACTATTAGAGAAATATTGCCTTCTGTTAAGATCTTTTAATAATAAAATGGTGCTGGAATTTTGTGAATTTATGGAGCGGAAGACATTTTCTATATCAGGCAATTCTAATCTTCTTATCATGAGGCTCTTCTTGGTTTAATGAAAAACCTACATGTAGTTAGGTAAAATTTGGATTCCTGTTAATTTGGCGATATGAAAAACCAAAAGGTATTTGTCCCACCACATGGAATACGAGCATGCCGTCATGAGCAACTACATTGTTTTATTCCAACCATATATATTTTAAGTCTCAGTTATCCCATATTCCGTTCTAACCGATGTCGGTTCCGAATTAATCTAAAATCACAAATCTAAAAATGCGTTCAGTAGTTTCAGTTTCATTAGGGGCGTTTTTATTTTGCTATTTGTAGGCTGCCAAGATCAGGCTCCCAGGATGCCGTATAGTGAGTATTGCTGGCAACTACAAGTCAATTAGATGGCTATGGTAGTGAATGCCGTTGTTAATTCTTTCGATAATTTTTAGTCATGAATGGATGAGTGCTGATGAAGTAACGGATGACGGAATAGTCCAGCTTTTAAACAATGACAATTACGAGTTTAAAGAACAGCCAAGTGAGGTCAGTGAAGTTAAAATGACTCATAAGGATGAACTAGATGCTATTGAAGTAGCCCTGAAATCCATTAAACAGCAAAAGGAAGCCTCAAGTACCGATGTGACGCTTTTCATGAGATGCCGTGATATATCAGCTGGAAAACATTGAACTGAAAGGATAGCAACTTACTATCATAAACTCTTTAGAAAAAAACTGTTTTAACTTTATAAATTGTTTTCATGCTGTTTCACCTTTTCCAAAACGACAGGCCTGGCCTAGATTATTAATATTTGTTGATTATTCATCATCTCTTATTATCTTAAAATACAGCACATAATTAAAGATATTGCTTAATACTTGGTAGTGTACATAAAAATTGTTCCTCTATTTCTTTATTATTCGACACCGGCATCCCCAATTTATGTCGTATAACTGAGACTCTACTGTATGAATATATTTGTATCATGTCATGAAAGTTGCGAATTTCTTTCCCTTGACTACAGATTCCTATTTCCTCTCAATATTAAAGCTACAGTTTTGAAAATTCAGTATATGCACATTATTCTTGTTCCCGCTGTTAATGCATTAAACATACTCAATAACGGAACACGCTGACTTGCATTTCTGGTGATTGACAAGATGGCGATATGTTACGAGAAATGCTGGAGGCAACGAAAAGTACACAAATATTATCCTTTCGAAGGTAAAATAAATGAATTACTGTAGTTTGGTAGCATCGGTTTCTACTACTCTTGCCTAATCATTTGGTAAGCTCCTTATTCTTGTCAAAACCTGAAACAAGGTTCCGTGTGCAGATGCTGTCCAAAAAGATAGGTCATTTCGTCGTTAATTAACTATTCGCACGCAATTCCAATATTCTTTCATTTAAATGTGATATAATTTCATTTATATTGTATTATGTTCCTTAATACTCACGTTCAGATTTCAAAAATCACGCAGTTTTGCGTTTTCCAGATGTTTAAATTTTCATAATAGCAAACAAACAACAATTAATATTTTTATTAATTCTTCGGGCCCCTTTGCAATCAATTGAGAATTTATCCTAGGCATATGAAAGTTTTGTATTCAGCTAAAGGGACCATAATTCAACCATGAACTCACAAGTTCAGAAGCCCAGAAGATAACTTACCGCTTCATATCCTGGCTAATTTTGGGATATGATAAAATATATGTTAAAGATGCTGCACTCACCTGATTGAGTTTAGAAATTAATTTACACTAAACTTTACTTTTTTTTTATTCTATCAATAATTTCCATACCTCTGGCATTTCTAACATTTGTATATTTCAAGGTTGCTTAAAATTTTAACACCTAACCCTTTCCGGTTATAAAAAATTTCGCGACTCCATAAATAGTAATAATAATGAATAAAATGTTTTAGTCAAGAAAAGTTTTCAATGACACCAAAGTTTGAAAATAAATGGGAAAATTAATCATTAATTAATGATAACTAAAATAAAAGTTACGGCCATGATTCCTTAAAGAAATTTTGCCGTGGCCCCGAAGTTTGAAAATAAATAAGAAAATTAACCATTATTTAATGATAACTAAAATTAAATTCCATAAAAAGCAATCATTCAGCAAAGTTTAATTAAATTTTTTAAGCAAAGTTGACTTTCTGAACTTCTTTTACTTTCAAATGTTGTAAAATATGACAAAACAATAAAAACTAACATGCTTGGCTAGTTTTCGTGATCTCGTTATTTTCCTAAGATCAGTTTTTGTGATCTCGTTGTTTTTCTAAGATCGTAACCGACTGGAATAATTCTGAAGTCACAGAATAACAAGTATCCAACGGCATTCACTTCCCTGCCATCTATCGGTATTTTATTGACATTCAAACTATCTCAATTCTTCCAACTCTTCTAGAGGAATGAATTATTCCGAAATATGAGCTCAGCAATGATTGAGAAAAAAAATTTCTCAATAAATATGTGATAAATATTGGTGCACTTTATTTATTTATTTTTTTCTTTTCTAACCGAAAAAAATGTCTAGGCATTATTCAAATGTTCGAAAATTGACAATGCTCAATGTAGTGAACTTAATTATTTCAAACATTTTACACAATAGATGAGAAAATTCTTATACCATGAAAAATTATTTGGAAGTCCTTCAAATTTTGAGCAAAATGAGGTACACAAGAGGGTATAACTATATTGTTGCTATTATCTATTAGTGAGAACAAAAGCATCTTTTTCAAATAGAAGAAAAAATAGCAACCAACATAAGAATTAGTTCCTATCCTTTACTTAAAACATTAAAACAAAACTGGCAAATAAAGTAATTTTAAAGGTCAATCTTGATGAGCGATGGTATAAAGCTTTATTTAAAGAGTGTAGCTCTTGTACTATATTTTTCGGACCTTATTCAGTCGCATTTTCCAATATTTAAATTGTTTTAATAAGATACAATCTAAAAATGATGATTCTAATATTTTACAGTACTTTATCGTATAAAATCGTTATTTAAGCACAAATAAGGTCTCGGATATATTCTTTATCAACAGCCAAAGTGCAACAAAGAATGTACTCAAGCTTATTCAAATTAAAATCAAGTATCGTTCTGATTTCAGAACAATATCCTTAGGAATTTTATGTTTTTAAATTCGCTTGAAAATCAATGTTGTACAATTTTTTTCTTACAGTTGGCTGACACTGTTTCAGAAGGGAACAACCGTGACCAAGTATCCCTACTGTAATAAAAAATAAAAATAAAATTGTAACATCAGGGTTAAAAAGTATTGCGTTACTAATAAGGAATGCCACTTTTACATGGGTAGAAACAGGTAGGGTACTGACTTCATCCTCCAGCTCTAAGTAAAGGGAATAACATTGGCTTATTTTACATATTCTTTTTTGTAGAAAGGATTGGGTATTTTCGTTTCCTTTCAGTAAACAGGGGCATACAGCAAGTTTACTAAACCGCTACAGCTTTTGACTGTCGTAAGATAATGGCAGTTTTTGAATACAATCAGCTTCTGAGACTCTCATGAAGTGTAGAGACACACAAATGTAGATTTGTTTTTAATTAGGAATACAATTATTCTTAGTTATAATATAATTCTTTACTATTTTTTCTTTTAGATTATTTTTTAAAAAATCAAAAATACTGCGTTTTTTTAACATTTTTAGAATTATACAAAATTTACAATAAATTAACAGAAGAATTAAATAGAAATAAAAAAATGAAATGACAGTTTTAATTTGTATGTTTGGGGCCATTCAAATATTACGTAAGCACCCAAGGGGGGGGGGGGGTTTGCGATTTGCTTATTTTTGCTGACAAGGGGGGAGGGGGAGTATGAGTGATGCTTACGTAAGACATTAAAATCACTTTATTTCCGAAAATCTCTTGTAACTTTCAGAAATAATTTAATTTAAAAAAATTAAATTTGAAAAAAAAGTTAAATTTGGCAAAATAAAATTAAACTTGATTTTTGTAAGCTTATACTTGAAATTTTAAGGAAATTAAACTTACATTTTTTTCATTTTAAGCCGAGTTAGCATTTTTTATTTGAATTAGGTCCTAAAATTTTTAAAATTAGATTATACTGTTATACGTTTTGTGAAAAAAAAGAACGGGAGGGGGGGGGAGGTTTGGAGTTTGCTTACGTAATTATAAGAGGGGGGTTTGCGATTTGCTTATTTTTGCTGACAAGGGGGGGGGGGGGGGGTCAAAAAATACCAAAAACATGCTTACGTAATATTTGAACGGCCCCTTTACCGTTGGCTTATTTTACATATTCTTTTTATATTTTTAAATATAAGAAAACATTTATAAATTATTCTAAAATTGATTTTCTTAGTAAGAGAGGAATTTATAATTATTTAAATTCTACCGGAATTAAGTTCACCAAAATGCACATATTAGAAATCTCGAGAGATGCAAACAATTTTTTAATCAATTTATTTTCGTATATTAACTTTAATCATAATATATATTGCGAAAAATATTAGTTTTTTATAAAAATTTTATTAATTTGATATAAAAGCCATTAGGGTAATATTTGTTATACAACAGAGGAACAAATATTAATTCAGTGTGAAGGAATTTCTTTAAAGTTATTACAAGTGAAAATATGTTTTAATTATACTGTTACTAACATTTATTACAGCCAATTTAATAACACTTAAAAGCTGAACATTTTAACCTTTTCTCTGTTGCACTTAATCTCAATGAGTTATTTATTCCCACCTCAACTTCAATGTAATTTTTTTTTCTATTAGTGATTTTTTAACCCAGAAAAAAATTAGATTAGCAATAAAGTTTAGGGAACTACACCTACACATTTAGCAATGAAACATCTTGATTCTCGAGATTTTGTATATAAGACTCTTAAAATATGTATACATAGCTGTTACATGATAAAAAGTATATTATTCAAATCGCAAATTGTTTCAGGAATTTTATGAACTGTCACAGTCTTAAATCGTTGACATGGAAAAAAAGAAAGAGAAAAGAAAAAATTTTATTCATTTTTTCTGTATTAAAAATATGCATTCCTAATGATAATATGCAAATACAATGTGTAACCATTTGGAAGTCATAATTTAATTCCTGCTAGGGATAACAGTAGACGTTCAAAGAAAAGGACTTGATTCAGTTAAACAACTTTTAATCAAACACAAAAGGACACAAGATACAGGGACAAACATTAAAGACAAAAGACTTCAGGAAATATAAAATATGCAATCATCGGGGCAGAACACCGTGTTTAATCGTCGACTCCAGAACATGGACTGGCCGTCTCCTCCAACGGCCGCTAGGTGGCGAGCTCGGAAAACAGTGCGGTTACAAATATAAGATGCCGTTATTATTACAGTGGAGCTTGGTTAATTCGCAAATTTTTAACTCGAATTCGTCGGTAATTAGAATTATTTCTCTGGTAGTCCCTTGATTTTCCTTTTAACATACTGTTGTATGTAATTCGACTTTTTTTTTTTTGCTTACTTCGAAGTCAAGACTGAAACTTCCATACTTTGTGTCCTTAGTGTCATGCATAAATAACATTTTAAGGCCCTTAATTCAGTCGAGTAACTTAACTGTTCTACAATGTATCCCATCAAAAAAGCAATAAGAATTTCGCTTTTTGAATTATTTAAAATTAATTTTTAAGTATTAACTAAGTAAGTTTATAAAAATAATTTTTAAAATTATTAATATTTTTATTAATGTATGTTAATTTATTTATTAAAATTTCATATGGCTCAGTTTTTCATTATATTTTATTTATTAAAAATTAAATATAACGGGGTTGTCCAGAATGTTTTCCAATTTGATCCCCGCATCTCCCTAGGCCGGTCCTGTTTATAAAGCTTTATTGAAGAGGAAAAACTGTCATTATAAAGCGTTTTGTTGTACACTCTTTGAACAATTTTTTAAAACTAACTATCCATGAATATTAGGAAAACCAATTATTTACCAAACATTTAATTCTGTGCTAAATAACTTATTAACATAATGATCTAAAAAGTACAAAATAGCGTGTTTTATCCAAAAAAGAATTCTTTCATCAGAACTTATCAGACTGAGAACTAAAATGTTAAAGTTGCAGAGATCACCCACCGAGAAAAAGGAATCAACATATTCCTGTTTCTCTTGAACAGAAAACAGCAATATTAAATTTAATAAAAACAATTTTTAAAAGCACACTTTTATTAGTATACTAAATAAAGTAGTAAAAAATTTAATTATTTTCTACTTTTTAGTCTTTAAAATATAATTCATTATCATAAACATTGCGGAATCTTAAAATAATTTTTCTCTCAAATTCACTATCACGTGGAGCCTGTCGTAAGCAATCAAAATTTAATTAAATTAATCCAAAAACGGATAATAAAGTTTTGAAAATATTAAAATAATATATTTTCATCGACAACACACAAGTGTACAAAATTTCAAAACTCTAGCACTTCAGGACGTGAATGAAAAATCGATAACAAAATCCCATCCTTACAAACACGAAACAAGTCAAGTTAAATGAAAGTATGCAAAAATTCACTTCCACTTGAGTTTTAATGCTCTTTTCTGTTTCAGTGTGCCTCACTGTTAGAATTGCGACTATTACGAGCATTTAACGGAGTTTACTGAAATCAAGCTGCTATAGCCAAACACAACTCGAACTGACAGTACGGGAAATCTACCGGACGCCCGATAAATCTAACTACCCCCCCCCCCCCCCCTTTAATTTCAGAACGACCGCAGCTATAGTCATAAAAATGGTGTCTAGATATATATAGTAAAGTGGCTATGCGCTACGATGTAAGACCACTTACAAGCGCCAACTGGCAGCAAACTGTAAAAATATCGTTCATATCTCAAAAACGAAACGATATAGGAAAAAAAAAGTCATTTACAAAGTTGTAGAACATCATCCTATTTTTATCTATCCAACCTATATTTTTAAAAGTTTCATGAAGAGAAACTGATCCGAGAATCTTCTGTGAACTTTTTAAGCCCATCTATGTATCAAAGCTAACTTAAGAATTAATGGCAAGAAAAAGAGAGTAAAAGGGCTTGTCTCTTCCTCTCAGCGGTGTTTGGTTTAGCGGGAAAAGATCTTCTTAATATTTCGAAGAATTTTAAATTAATTTTCGTCATCTAAGAAAATTAATACAAATTGTTAAGAATTTTTTTTCAAAATAATCAAACGGAAATTCCGTATCTAAATTAAAAGCGAAAGAAATCTTTCATACATTATAAAAATTTTGATATCCTACTTTGCCTTCGAAAGTGAAAGAAAAATGCTCGTCATCTGATAGTTAAAACTCGCACTTCGCGAAAAATGAAGGTCCTTTCTTCGTCGACAAAGATAACAGATAACTTCTGAAAGAAGATAAACTTTTCTGCATGAAAATATTCCAAGTTTGGTTTGGTTTAGTTATATTAACGTCCTGTTTTGAAGCAACACGAGGGCTATTTGGGGACGGACCTCATAATTTTGAACCGCGGTTAGATGAAGAGGACGACCCCTGAGCTTAAAAAAAAAAAAAGATTAAAAATATTCCAAAGATCTACTACAGTAAAAGCTTCAAATTTCTGATAAGGGGTATATGTAAGAAGATATCAAATAGACAATAACTGTTTTTATACCCTGGTTAGCTTGACTTCAGACGAGCACCGATTCATCAGCTCAGAAACGAGAGATGTGTAGAAGATATTTCTTAATAATCGTAATAGACACCCTCCTCCAAAGAGAAAAACCAGCGGGAGTGAGTTTTTTCGTATACTCCATAACAAAGGTGTCATTTTCCCGTATTCCGCGCGCATAAAAATTGCGGACCTTCGGTAACGCCACAAGTACTAAGATTTTATGGAACGGTTTTAAGTATAAATTTTATTATCGATAACACACAAAATTTCGCCACACCTCTACGCCAAGCGTTCCATCTGGAGATTGTCTTCTAGCACAGCGGTTCCCAACCTTTTTGGCTATGCGGCCCACCTTTTGTGTGAAAAATATTTTGAGGCCCAGTAACTAAATACGCAAGTAAAAAAATACAAACGCATATAGTACATGTACATATTATGCACGTATATATCAGTAATTAGTTGAGTTTACTGTAAAGGTGTTAAAAATCTATTGTTTATAAATGAAAAAAACTTTATTGTTATTACTTAGCTGTTAGAATGTAAGAAAACTCAAAGACAAGCGGTCAAGAATCAAAATAAAAAAACTCAATGGGGATTCAAAAAAAAAACTCAATGAGAGATTCTTTATCTGGATTAAAAAATGACAGTTCTAGTCTCAAGTCACTTTCTACATTCAGTTTGTTTCTGTAATTATGTTTAAAAAACACTAAAGTTGTGGAAGCAAGTTCACGCAAAATAACCCCATCAAATGTCTCAGAACAAATTTGGCAACTGCAGGATATTGTTGCCGAACATTTATCCAGAACGGAACCAATGGCATTGTTCTAAAAAACGATTTTAGAGTCTGGTCACATGACAGTTTCAATTAATGAGTCTTCTTCATTTCATGTTACTTCCACTTTCTTTACTTCTGATTTTGACTTGTGACTAGTGTTGCGCGGCCCACCAATAAGGTATCCACGGCCCATAGGTTGGGAACCGCTGTTCTAGCGAATTCTCTATTTCAACCTTAGGTGTTGCCATAATTTCTGCGGCGCTCATCAGCGCCTTGGTTTGGGATTCACCACAATTCTCTTCGTCCTTCGTAGACAGCGCCAAGGCGGAAGAACATTCACTCTAACAGGAGTAAAATACGCCAAGCAACAGTCAGACCAATCTAGGCAACATTTGGACAACAGATCCCCCAAACTTATCTTTAAACTGTTTTAATAAAATTGTTATAAAAAATTGTAGCAAAACAAATTTCCTATCTTAGGATATTAATATATATATATATATGAATTTTTTGCTGTACACCAAATTTTATCTATCTAGCTATTTAAGTTTTTGACTTATCGTGTTCATATGAACATGGACAGACAGCCAGGCAGACTTCCCGCAGACGGATTTCGTCCAAAATTCGATAGAAACCTACTAATTTTGTGGAAAACCCATATAACAAACTCCATCCCTCTAGCTAGAACCGTTTTCGAGTTATCGTGTTCACAAACAGACATAATTCCAGAATTGTGTTTGTCGGACTCGAGGAAGTCTAAAACGTGAAGATTCATCAAAATCTCGAGTTCGAATTCATTGACGCTTACAATACTTTCTCTTTGTATACCTCGTATACGAGAAAGTAAAAAGAGAGACTTTCAACTTTTATTAAACCAAAATTTTTACATTCAATGCCAGATGATAAATTTTCTGCAACCTAGCGTTAATAAATGGTAGTATTTATTACCTTTTGAATCAAGTCATAAAGAAAGGAAATTATATTTGGGCGAATGTGTGTCGGCACTTTTGTTTTAAAGAAACATACAAATTGCTGTGCTCCATTTCCAGTTAACCCAGGAGCGTGGGCCTGAAAATAAACCTTCAAGATATATTTAGTATTTTCTTCTATGAATAACGATTTATCTTTATCTGAATAACTGATTCATAAGAAAAAAATTTTAAATTATATAATAAGTTAGAAGTGTTTTCGTTCCACACATATTTAAACAAAATGATCAAAAAAATCAAAGGAACTAGTATATGTGCAGAGAGGAAGAACAGATTGTGACGACTGCGATTTTCCCACTGATGGAGCTACGACATTTGCAACCTGATTTTAGACCTGACTTCCCCCTTTGCGTATACGTCATTTCACCATGCGCACTTTTGATACAACTCGAAACATGGTTTGCTATTTTCAACCTGCATTGAAGTTTTGTGGAACTGCAATTGGTTTTCACATCCAAATGGCAATTACTGTCTATGATTAATGAATGACTTTATCTGTGTTATCAAACCATCGAACTCTCATAAACGAAAAGTCGAAAAATGTTATAAAAAATAAGTTTTTTTACTAACATAAGTGTAAAGGATGCTGCAGCATTGAAGGATCAACGAATGAGCCGCTATTGCTTCAGACCTAAATATATCTTTATCTCGCCAAAAAAAAGAAAAAAATGCCACGCAATATTTTTTCAAACTTTTCCTTAATTTAAAATATTAATAGTATATTAAATACGCCCTACAGACAGTTGATTCCATAACGTATTAGTCCGATTAAGAATGTTTCTATTTCAAACTTCCTGCTGATTGCCGGGTAACAAGTGACAGAAAGAATTTTACTGTGCAGAATAAATATTTCTTTTCACTCTTTGGAAATAGGGTAAGGAAATACAAGAACGAAACTAAAAAGATTTTTTTATTTTCCACCTTTCAATCTATTTAACTGTTGGGGTGATTTTTTATTTTTCTCTCTTCTTCCTTACCAGGGTTAGAATATTTCAACATCCACTTAAAAGTGAAAATAATCTAATAAATAAGATGTTCACTTTATAAAATTTGCCTTTCTGAGTGTCCATA
Organism: Araneus ventricosus; assembly: GCA_013235015.1. Taxonomy (NCBI): domain Eukaryota; kingdom Metazoa; phylum Arthropoda; class Arachnida; order Araneae; family Araneidae; genus Araneus; species Araneus ventricosus. The sequence continues at coordinate 116,840 of BGPR01002628.1, forward strand.
CGTAAAAATTCAGATGTCTATAATAAAATTATGCTTCCATGTGTTTTATGAAACTGTCTTCTTTTTCTTCATTTTTAACTTCGTTAATTATTCAGAATTACTTTTCTGGAAAAATTACCTTGCACATGAAATTGGCAATTTTTAAATTATATTAACTCTTATTAAATTATGTTTCGTTCTTTTAGTATCGTAACTTAACGAGAACTCCATAAACATGGTGTCCACTCTAATGGTGTCCGTAATAATTTCTAAACTATTAGAGATAGGCTAATACTTCCCGTTCGAAAAATGCTCTATATGACGTAAAAAATCATATTTTACGTTGTTTAAGTCAGTAAATGTACTGCTGAAAAAAATTACCACGTCTAAATTTTTATACAGTCTCCCTGTCCAATTTGCCATATTTGGTAAAATATTCTAGAGACAACAAACATTTTTAAACAAAAAAAGTTCTATTCTGCGACTAAAACTGACCGAGAAAGGAAGCTCTGAATATCACTATTTTAGAACATTTCAATGGCCTCTTCGAGGAAAATCGACCAATCAACACACAGCGTTTTCTCGAGGAGACCGTTGATTGGCCTAAAATAATGAAATTCAATGCTTCATAATTCGGTTAGTTTTAAGTACAAGCGAAATAATTTAACAAGAGATATTAAAAATTAAACTTTGGATTAAACAGAATGGCGCAAAAATGCAGCAACTTCCAATAAAATACAAAAGAAAGATATTTAATTACAAAAAAAAAGAAAATACAGAAGAAACAGAAGAAGTAAACAATAGTGATAACAATATACCTCTTGCACGCAACACAGCAGCATCCAGTGATTGCATTAACAATATTGTCTATAATCAACTAACCAATTAAGATATAATCAAACAACAAAAATAATGCTTCAAAAAAATAAAGCACATTGAGATTAACCCTCCTAGCGGCGCAAACGTCTATTTCTGTTTTTCATGTTCAGCTCAAAAGCAGATAGCTCGTATTTATATGTATATTTTCTTAAACAACCATGGATAAAGTGCTCTTAAGATTTCAAAGATGTAATTAAATACAAAAAAGGTCGATTCATTTCCTTTAAGCTAAGTTTCTACCCTAATAGCTAAAAGTTCAAAATAATTGCGTGCTCAGAGGGAACATATAAAATGGAAAAAGAATGGAAGAGAGCTCGAATGGCGAACTTTTTCAAAGTGCCACTCGCCATCGGAGTTCTAATATGGAAAAATTTTCTGTCAATGCATTCAGGTGTCGTCTCTATTGGCATTTATGATAAAAGAAAAGACTTTAATTTTAAGGCCATTATACACTTTGTGACTTTCATACTAATCTCAGCACTAAAATATTAAAAAAACTCTATTTATTCACAAATTAATAGAATAAAAAAATATTTGTAATAACCATTCAACATTTGTCACAGCTTGTGATAATTTAAATAATAATTTAAAAGAAAACGGCTACCCAAGTAATTTTTTTAACTGTAAAAATGGATTGAAGAGCTTCTGAATTTCTGTTAATTTAGTTCGAATTTTCTCAATAGATGGAGCTAGGTTTAATAGTTTATAGACTTAAGATCCTCTGTTTCTGAATTGCTACAATGGTGTTGTTTTCACTGGTATATTTGGCAGAAGATAATGTTAACTTTATCTTCTATTTCTTTATTGGATTTGTTAAAGAAGACTTTCTGAAGTTTTTCTTATATAAGAAAAGTTTTTTCCTACATTATTTCAATTATTGGATAAATTCAGGACACAAAGGGAATATTATTCGACTATTAAATCATTCCCTTGACAGAAAATTTATCCTTATTAGAATTCCGATGGCGAGTAGCACTTTGAAAAAGTTCGCCATTCGAGTTCTCTTCCATTTTATATCTTGGCGCAGTATAGACAATTATGGCTCTTGCGCCATAAAAAGTCAACAATCCAATCCAATCCATTTTATATGCTTAATCTTAATGTCTTATAATTTTTATTGAAGCATTATTTTTTGTTTGATTTTATCTTAATTGTTAGTTGATTATAGGCAATATTATTAATGCAATCACTGGATGATGATGCATTGCGCGCAAAAGGTATATTGTTATCACTATTGTTTACTTCTATTTCTTCTGTATTTTCTTTTTTGTAATTAAATATCAGTTAGTTTTAGTCACAGAAGAGTGGAACTTTTTTTTGTTTAAAATTCTAATGTCTCAAGAATATTTTATTAACTTTGACTGACAGGACAGGGGACTGAATAAAAATCTAGACTTCATAATTTTTTCAACAATGCATTTATTGACAAACAACATATATATGTAAAATCTTCCAAGTTTTGGGGTGTTTGTAGAGGCATTTTCACAAATAATTCATGGATGATTAACGAAAGAATTTCTTTATTGATGATTCATAAGTTTATGGCAAAGGTGATCCGGTTAATTTAGCATCTTAGATGATATTGAAAGTAAAACCCATGATCATACTGATGAGCAACACCGACCGTGTGTCGCTCAACAGTTAAAGACAGAGCAAAAAAGGGCAGTTGTCAATGCACAGAGAGGTTATATACGGCAAAAAGGAGATTTTCCAGGAAAACTTGTGACTCGAAATAAAAGTAGAAGTGCGCTTATTACGATGGAAGTAGAAGTAATTAAAAATGAGGTGTCGTTAAAAACAATTAAAGAAAGTTAAGAAATTAAAATATTACACATATATATATATACAAAAGAGCAATTTTTTTTAGAATGTATTATTATGTTCGTTTTTTTTTTTTCTGCTCTATGCACGCCCAGACCGTTCGACTTACCGGGACCAAATTTGGCACAGTGATGGATTAGTACAAGAGGGAGCTAACACCGTAAAAATTATTTTCAAATTCGAATTAGATTTTTATTTATTTAATTTTAAGTGGCAATTTCGGGTTTTTTTTTTTTTGCTTATTTTTGCGAATTTTCTGCATATATTCTCATCGGAGAACCATAACTTTTATATCGTTTTAAAGTCCAGAATATCCCCGTTCTAATAAGAATAATTTGAAGTTGCTGTGTAACATTCCTAATTTTTAATGATTTTTTAAGTTTTTGGAAACGCCTTTCTTCTGCACACAATTTTTTCCCCCCTCCATTATTATTGTTCGTTTAAAAATCCCGAGACTAGAACTTTTAGACGATCTTTCTCCTGAAAGAAGTGAACAGGCAATGAGTAAGATGAGCGCATTTCCGGAGTTCTTTGTTAGTCGTGCTAAGCTTGCCCTCCATTTTTCGTTTCACCCTTATTTTTGTGAAATCAACTGCGCCTCGGGTATGCGCAGAGGGTTTCCATATCTGAGAATAATCAGTATTCACATATTCGCGAGAAGAAAAGTTATGCCTTCAGCTGTTTTAATTTATTAGTTCTAGCTATCTCTCTTTTCTTTCGATGTTTTATTTTGCAACGTATATTTTTCGCACAATTTTGAAAGTTTTAATTGTTATTGTACGGCATATTGGTTTTTAAAAAAATGTTCTTTTTACAAACTTCTCGCCTTTTCATTCAAATCATACTGTTAAAAGGTAATAAAAAGGCTAGATTAAGAAAGTTTTAATTCTACAAGAAAGGATTCAATGGAGATTTACGTTTGTTGGGTAAAGTTAGTGACAATATTTGCAGAAAAAGAAAAGGTGAGGGACATATGAAAAAATTTGTATCCCGAGCAACGCCGGGTTATCGGCTAGTAAAAAATCATTCTTTACATCATTCAGAGCATTTTTCCAACTGGAATTGCATGCCTTTTTCTAACAGTCTGCAAATTAGCTATCGGGCCACAATTAAAGCGGACACTCTGTACAGTGACGAATCCAGAGGGAGCTATGGGGCTGCAGCCCCCCCCCCCCACACACACACAGCTAGACCAGAATTCTTAACTTTATTTAAATCATACAGCTGTTTTTTCTTAATCTTAATTTTAAAAAAGTGACAACATTTCTTCCTGGCTTTTGACAGGCTCTAAAATTTTCCACTTTTGTAGTCATTCCACTCGTATTTGCAGATTGGCACAGTCAAAAACATGTTTTTGCTAGTTATTTCATTGTTTTTTTATTAAATTATCGAAAATATTGTAGTGTCCTTTATGATTCTTATTGGCATGTGAGTAAATTCTGTAAAGTTAAAGTGTTTTGGTTTACATAAACCATAAGATTGACATTCATCACGACGATACCAAAATCTTTTATACCTCAGCCCCACCCCCGGCCTAAATCCTGGATTCGCCACTGACCCTTATATTCCATAACATATTTCTGAGAGCGGGAACAAACCAGCACTTAAAAACTATTATTATTATTATTGGGAACACACTTGGTTTCATTCATCTTATTAATTTAATCCATTTCAAGAAAATTAAATACTGGGAACATTTCTTTCTATGCTGTTATCACACCAAATAAGTGAAGTCTCCTAACATTTATTTTTCTAACAGAAAAATGTTTTTTCAACTATTAAAAAGACCTGATGAAAACGAAATCTTTCTAAAAAATGTGCCGTCTTTAAACGACATTTTGCAAGGTGACAATGAAAAATCCACATTGTCGTGTCACAGTACTCACCTCTTATAATGTGGATTCAATATAAAAATTTAAAAACCACACTGAAGTGTCAATGAATAAATATTAAATGAAATAGAAGTGATAGACAAAGCTTGGCTGCAAGCCATAAAATAATAACCTATTCCTGGATATTCAGGGACATGCTTCAATTACATTATAAGTCTACATTTTTAAGTAGAAATTATAAAATACAAACCAATGATAATTTTATTTGATTTTAAAATAACCAACATGGCTTAACATGTTTTTCTATGATTAAACTTAATCCGAATATTTAAAGGCAAAAATTTACACAATTGAATTGAAATGCATCACAAAGACGAAGGAACACAGAATATTTTCCGCTTTAAAATTATCAATGAAAAGGCAACTGAGGTATGAATTATACCATAAAGCACATAAAGATACCTGCTTTAGGATGATGACAATAAGAGTGTTTTAGGGAGTAATTATGGTTATCAAAAAAAAAAAACGTTCCAACACATAAAAAAAATCCCTTTCTTTATCGAAATTCATAAAGACAATTCAATAAATAAATTTGCAATCAAGCAAATAAACTTGGGAAAGAAAAGGTATTAACATGATTATAAAAATGGTAAAAATTATCAATTGATAAACATTTATCTGTTACAGAATAACTATCAAAAACTTTTGAACATATAAATGGATTACAAATTAATAACCAATGAATTTTGCAAGAGTTGTCAGGCATGCAGCTACTTTGATTTCAAGGTGAAATCTTTCTACAAAATTTCTACCTGTGCCCTCAAGAATGATTTTTTTATGATTACGTACTCTTAGGCAAGACTGAACAGAATACTTTGTACGTCAGAAAGATAAAAAAATATTACTATTTTAAAACATTTATAGAAGCACATACTTGAAATATGCAAGGAAATGACTATATGTTGCATAAAAACAGCCATTTCTACCGGTGGCGATGATGTACTTGCATTCAATCCATCAATTATTAACCTTTTGAGGACGGCCGCACGTTTAAATCTATGAGGAGCTGACACACCTGTGTGTCAGTCATCCTCAAAGAGTTAATTAGTTTAGCATCATAGTATGAACTTCATGAAAAAAGTTTCCAATATAGTAGTTAGTGGTCCATAAAAGAACAGTTTAATAATTAAAGAGATTATTTTACATTTACCAGTCACCAAGACAAAGAAAATGGTATTCTTTTTCCTGGCTTTATTGCAATGATCTTGGAATCTTTTACCGGCTATCTGCAATGTGAGGCTGATTACTCTCTCTTTGAGACTTTTAAGCAATTTCAAAAATAGAAAACATAAGAAATTTTTTTACAAAAAAGCACCATCAGAAAACTATCTAGACAATGAAATATTTTAAAAGTAATAAATATTTTCAGGATTGAGTTTTCATCTCTACAGAAAATCTTAGAATTAATTTAATGTTTTGATGTGATGCACTGTGTCACCAAGATAATTTAGTCAAATTTTCTCAATTTTCTTAACCAGCTATAATTCAACTAGAATATGTTTATAATGAAACCAAAATTATCATTCTCATCAATTTCCTTTAACTTTTAATATTATTTATTTTCACATACTTAATTTATTCCTTTATTTACTTTCCTTATTTCCTTCATATCCTTATTTTCTATAAATCTTCCACAAAAAAATTTTTTTTTCCTTCTCCCACTTATCAGGATTTATCAGAACACTCTCTTTTAGAATAGATTTTAATGTGTCTTTCCTCCAAGAATAATCACGGGCAATCTTTTGGAACTACAGAGATTTTATTTTATTTTTGCCAAATATACTATTGTTGCAAAGTGTGCCTCTGTATCATCTCGTTGAAATAAAATACACTTAACTGCTTTCTTGGAAATTATAAATTTTTCACAAAAAATTGGGTGGGGGGAGGGGAGTTGAAGTAAATAAAGCAATGTGAATAAATGGTACTACGACACAATGTTTCAAACACATCACCGATTATGACACAAAGCGGAAATTAGACAAGAAAAGACCGAATAGCAAGATCATTCAATTTATTCTAATAAATTTTCAAAGGAACAGCAAATGACAGTCTTTTTTTTAAAAATACTACGTTCTTTCCTTTTTATTCCTTACATACTGATATTTTCTTATGTGATGCCATTATCTGTAAACTCACATACAACTATTTTATTTTGTTGATTAATTTTTTTGCCTCATTATGGAAAAAATGCAAAAAAAAAGGCTTCAGAGTTGCATTTGCAATTAAAAATTGAATTTTAGAACATTATAAATTTTTCTTCAATTTAATTCATCATTTTCCCCCCTTACCATGTAAGCCATTATCTAAATCTCTACAGTTTTAGAGAAAAAATTATAAGCAATGCTCTGATGATAAATATTCTCAAGCTCTAGTAATCATTTATAAAAATAAATACTGTAAAAAATTCTTTAGTTATAATCAAATGCACTAAAACCAACAGGAATGATATGCAAGGTTTTGAAAACTGTTAAATTAACTGTTAGAATTTACTTATAAAGTATGTTTCCCCCCCCCCCTTCCAAAAGTGCATAAAACTTATTTGACATAAGGCAATGATATAAACTTAAAATTTTATAAAAATTATTGATACTAAAACATAGTTTAGATTGAGTTTCATACACTTTTTAAGTCAAAAGCTTTTTTATTCAGTTCTGAGATGAGGAAAATCCTTCATAATGAATAAATTTAATTCTGCAACAAGACAGTGTTTATAAAATTAATTTAATTAATATTTAAAGTATGCTCAACAGCAAAGTATATACATTAAAGTACATAAATAAGCACTGGAAGCTACAAAATCCAATTAGTAATGCAGGGCTATTCAAAATAAAATTCAAATAGTACTACTACATTACAAAATAATATTGAAATAATTTTCAAATATCAACTTTTTATGTGAGATGATTAATAAGTACTTAAATTACATACATTCAAACATAATAAATTAATCACAGATTCATCAAGCAAAAACTAGTAACTAATAATTACAATGACTATAAAACAAACACCAGAAATAAAATTAAAAGTTATAATTATTAATAAATAAAAAACGGAATTTGTATATATCATAAAAAATTAACAAAGTAAAGTAAAAACATCATTCGATGTTAGAAAATTAAATATATGTACAAATGTGATATCACAAAAAAATTTCTCATTAGAGTACTTTTCGTTTAATACAAATTGCACCATTGAAGAAGAAAAGTCAATTAAAAGTATAGAAATAAAAATGAGGATAGGTATTTCTCGGACAAAAAGGCAGCAGCCTTCAAGAAATACTTTGAACATAGAATAAATATCTGACAATCAAGTTTATGATACATTTATTATTGACAGACATGCGTTAAAAAAGCACAGTTAAATACATCTGCGGTACACAAAATATATCATCACTTATGTTTAAAATGAAAAACACAAGAGAGAACTTTTTTTATACAACTGCTGTGCAGGTAATAACTAAATTCCAGGTGTTTTCATAAGATACATTTCTATATATGTGCTTACATTCTAATAACAAAATAACAAAGTGAACATCTGAGGATAAAAAATGTTACACCTAGTAGTTTTGTCATGTGAAACATTTTTTTACAAGCCTTATTGAATAACTAACTGTATTTTACATATTAACAGTTGTGAAAAAATAATATAACCAACAGATCTTTCGTTCAAACATTCAAACAAAAATACTCAAAGTATTTACAACTGTGTCTTTTCTCCTTATTTATGACAGAAAATTTTAGAATCAACATACATTTAAACTCTTTAATACAATTATTAAAATTAAATTAACTTGATTTTCTGCACATTTTTGTACAACTTAAAAATAATTAAGTTACAAATGTACAATGTAAAACTGTAAAACAGGCTGAGCAGAGTGGTAAATTGCCAGGGATCATATAATCTCTTTAAATATTTTCTGCAACATTGAATACAGTAGTTGGACCTGTCTACAGAAATCTCTGTGGCTTATGTTTTCCCAACTTTAGCAATTAAATCATCACATATGCTGCCAAGTTCAGTGTTTTCTTTGTTCTGCAAAGAAAAACAAAAGAAAAAATGTACTTTTTCTTACATCAAAACAAGACATAATGTGGTTACATTCTAGAGGGGCATTATAACTTTTAAAAAAATTAGTGCACATAATTAATTATAGTAAAAATATTCAACAAAAACTACAGTAAAACTTCGATTAACCATCACTGTCTGGACCAGGGCTGTGAGGGATAACCGAATAGACAGATAACAGAAATTTCTTAATATATATGTTCAGTAACATGATTTCACTGCTGGCTTGGGATGAGAATGAAAATAAAATCCTTTAAAAGTGAAGCCATTTTAAAACAACTTTACAGAACTATAAAATCAAAGAGATTAGGCCTTATTTTTTTAGACTTATAATAGAGACTGGTTGACTGGCACCTGATCAAGGTCAACTCCTCTGCCACCATTGATTAGTCACTTCCACCATCATACAGTGCAGTCATTTCCAGCTTTATACAGTAGGGTATAAAAGTAACCCATGGACAATTTTAAAGATGTGTTTGTTTGTTATTTTCTTAGATGATGAAGGATAACAGAAACTGACGTTAAATAAGTGATGGTTATTCGAAGTTTTACTGTACTCTTAAGTTAATGAAATTAAAAATGGACATTTCATAACTAGCTCTTAAAGGACTGGATATACAAAGATTTAAACATCTGAAGTATAATCATGATTTTAAACAATTAAGCCAATTTAACAATATAAACACAACTGTACTTAAATCAAAACAAACTAAAATTAATTGGAATCCATGCAACATATAAAAGAAACTTTAACTCTTTGCTCTCAGAAAAATAATTTGATGCATATTTATTCACCGATTATAAGGGCCAATTTTATTGCTTCGAACCATAAAAATATATTTGTGCAAGTTCAATTTTCCTGAAAAATTATTCTGTGACTTCTTTCAACTCTGTAGGTATTTTTTTTAACCTTCGAAATCAAGAAACATCAAAATGATACACCATTTAGAATGAAAACTGAAAGTAGCCTCTCGACTACAGAGGGTTAAAATATGTCTACAATTTTTCACCCTGTATTATTTTTATAATAAACGAGAGAAAAATTAATGATACAAAGATTTAATACTATAACAGAAGAGTAAAAAAAAAAATTGCAACTAACTTTCTGCTCTAAATCTTTCTCCAAGCTTGATATCTTCATTTCTGCTTTTTTCAGATGTGCACGCAAAACTGTAACTTCAGCATCACCAGACTTTTTGGCACTTTCTATTTCTGCATTAGCACTAAAAATTGAATAGGAAATTACACACATGTCAAATACTGTATACAAACTGCTTGAACGTCTTTGAAAATGAATTTTTATTACAGCTCAATGAAAACCCTCAGAATTTTTATAAATTTGTTTTGACCTTGCCATAAAAAACTGAAATATCCTCTCACGCCTCTCTAAGCAGGACAAAAAGTCAAGACAAAAGACAATTTTTGTTTGAACCTAATTACACAACTTCAAGTGAACAACTTCAGAATTTAAAAATTTGGAAATGAATTGAAAACAATAAAAAATTATATTTAAAAACCAAAAAATAAAATCAGATTAAAAAATGAATTTTTATTGAAATATTTTCACTGGTTAGCAGTAGTAAACCCTTTATTTTTATTCCTTCTCACAAAATTATCTCTCTAGTTCTTAATGAAAAAGTATTGTAATAGTTTAAAACATCCAGGCATATAGTCCAACAGGCTAAAATCTATTGGAAGTAGTATGAATAGGAACTATTGAATATATATTTATCCCTCAGAATGCCAAGCAATGTACAAATTTAATATGTTCATTCAAGTATACCCAATAATCACATATCAATTGCCATACCTGTCCAATTTATCTTGAATTCGAGATCGAAGCATTTCATACATTTGTTCTTGCTGTTTTAATTTCACCTGCATTTCAGAGACTTGTAATTTGATCCTTTCTTCATTCTAATGCAAAAAATAAATAAATAAATCACTTACTAAAAATATTACATCTATATCACAATCTACATACCATCATCAAATTAGAGGGCTGGGGAGTGTTTCAATATGTTAAATAGCTTGAAACAAAAATTCAATGATGGGAACAAGTGTGAATCATACTCACAATTCCCAAATCCATCCCTAGACATGAATGATTTCTGATCCCATTTATCTTACAGTCAAAATTATCTCAAGTAACAATCAAGTTGATTTACCTTTCTATATGAAAAATGAATAACAGTTAGCAAGTAACTCTTCCAAGGTGCCACCACAAACACTATTTTATCATCCCCATAACAGCTAATTTTATTCGGAACCTACTTCATCCTATAAATGAATTTTATTAATTTCATAGTAGTTTGATTAAGAATCCAAATTTAAAAAAGGAATGGCATTTGTTGCAACTCCACTTGAATCTTGAATTAAAGAGTTATGGGATTTGAAGCAACAAATGCTGTAATCCCCTAGTTCCGAGTTAAACTGCACTTTGAACTGCGTTCAGTGAGCAACATAACAGAATTCTAAGGCTAGTAAATCATGATCACTTCCTACCATTCCATTTTTAAGTCCATCTATTTAGTAAGGACACTGATAGCCATGTCACATCTGCTTCACTCCAAACTTACTGTCCCTCTCAGTGAACAACTTGCTTGGGTACACCCCATGCATCTCCCTCCTCACCCCCATTCACCAACCACCCAGCATCCATTTCAAATGGCTTGGAGTGATGGAAATTGGGAAGGTTTGGCTTTCCAACTTCTGCACTATGGCATGCCAAAAAGACCGATTTCTACATTCATGCTCAGTTTTGGTCTGGAGCGTTCATGAATGTCAGGTTAAAAACATTTGATGGTGCATTTTTGATGTGCATTTGATGGCACAGTTTATTAAAATAAATCTACAAAACTAAATGGAAAAACAATACAAGACATTCAAAGTTAATGATTCTGTACATAATTAACATATTTATGAATGAATGTATTTTGGAGTAATTGTTGTTATTTCCTATGTAAATAATTCTTTGTTTTCAGAGTGAAAAGAAGCATGTGCGTTTTTTTTTTTTTTTAACCTTCTGGGCTTGGGCCAGCCCCAGACTGCCCCGTTCAACAGGGGATTGGCTGGGACATTTTCAGGCGTTTGGGTGAATTTTGGGGGAGGAAGGTAGTTCCCGAGACCACCAGGGAGAATGGGATGTGGGTCCTCTGACAGTGTTTGATTTGCGGTTTTGTCTAGTCATTCTGTCGGAGTGAAGAAAAAGAGGGTGAAACTGCATTTATATCAGAAGAAAAAAAAATAAATCTAATATTTTTTTTTCTGTACATTTCATTACAATATCTATAAGGAAATTCTTTTACTTATGTTATGCAAAAGATATTAAAACTACTAATTTTAGTAAAAACTTTTTAAAAAAACTCTTTCCCCCCTTTTTATTTAACACTTTTATTGACTTATTTTTTGAAAAGAAATCTTTCAGATCTCAGGGGTATTTTTTTAAGTAAATTTAACTACTAACTGATTTATTTATTTATTTTTTGTTTACATTGCTGCAAGCACATTTTACCAAAGAAAATTATTTAGATACCTTAAATCTTTAGAATTTTTCTCAAATTCTGTTTTTATCAACTTGTCATGATTTGTACATTTTAGTGAAAAATGGTGACCATTAATTAGTGCTAAAATTAACTACTGAAAAACATAAGTTGAAAACTGCAAACAAGATTGCTGGATAAAATATTGAAATAAAGTAAAATTTGACATGCATTTAATTTTAATTAAAAAAACAACTACTGTATCAATAATTGAAAAATTAGAAACCGCTTGATATACATCTGTTTTATAAAAAACTTTCCTGATGTGCTAGTCCAATTTCGTGCTGTAAGTGTTATATTGAATTTGGTACATACTAATTATGAAATTAATTTTTAAACACTTAATATGGCTTCTCAACTGATAATTTGATATACTGCAAGATCTACACAAGAGTAACTCTTGGGCTCAGCAAGATTTTTTTGCTTTATATGAATAAAATGAAGAATATTTTAGCTATAGATAGTAATAATTTTCCGAAGAATAACGCGAGGATGGGGTTTTGTATGTTTTATTATGTATTTTAATTGTAATGTGTTTAAATTTTCAGATTTGTAAAAAAAATGAAAGAAGAACTAACGATTTTATTTCTCATTTATGTACGTATAGCACACTTTGTAGTAAAAAAGCAGAAGACACTTCAACTTAAAGTGATAATTTAATTATTTGCATTTCAATAAAAAAATGCTTTAAAGAACAAATTATTTTGTTGAAGAAAAGGGAAAGGCTAGTTAAACTAATGCACTTAAATGCGAATATTATAAGATTTTTTTTTTTTTTCTGTTAAGAAGGAAGTCCATCATACACTGAAATTGAAATTGTTGTTCTTATATAAACCAAGAAAATTTTAATAAACAAAACGGTTTTCTTAACCGTATTGCAAACTACATTACTGATGACCAGTAAAAAGTATTGATCTGTATTTTATGTCAACATTTTAGCCAGTCATTTTGTGTCATACATTTAGAAAGTTATTATATTTGGATAAATTTTTCTGCCTTACGCAAGAAGTATACAAAAAGTTATGGATGGACATTAATCATTTGTAATGAATTTAAAATATCACCTTTATCTTTATCATTAAAAGGTTTTATACTTAAGAAAGGAGCAAATACAATTGTGATAAAAATTCAAAAAAATCATTCCTGTTACTTCAATCGCTATTTTCCTATTAAATGCGAGATGAGATTTTTAATGCAAACAACAATGACTACTTGTAAAAAAATACCAATTGGCATTCTCTGTCAAATTTTAGGTTTTGCATTATTATTTAAAAAAGTGTTTGCATTTGGATGAATTTTTATTCATTACACAAGAAGTATTTTAAATATTATGGAGGAAAAGTTAACAGTCATAATAAATTTACAATATCACCTTTTTTATCATTAAAAGGTTTCATACTAAATAAATGAGCAAATAGATTTGTAAAGAAAAAAATTCCGAAAATCCATCCCAGTCGTTTCAATAAATGTTTTCCTATTTACAACGCGACATGAGCTTGAAACCGCAAATGACAATCATTGGCCATCGTTTCTTTGATGACAACTGATAGTGCAGCAGCGGGAGACCATCTCATGGAATTTCTGAAGAAAGGGACAGTCCATTCTGATTCCGCGATTGTAAAATTACTCAGTGTTTTGAGGAAGTAAAATTTTTACACCAACCGGGCTCAGAGTGTTCAAGATGAGAGTGTAAGTGGTGATTTTGGGAGTGGTGAATAAAGTGATTTGTTACATAGTGGCATTCTTTATATTATTTATTAATTGGATCATATTTCAGTCATTCTTCTTGAGGAAGCTTCTAGGTAAAAGGATAGTCTAACTACTCAAGCTGTCTTTCAAACCAGAAAGAAGAAAACTTAAGTCAAAGGTAATTTTTTTGCTAATAAAGTCGAACCTCTATTTTATGAACTTTTCCTTGGAACCAAGAACATTTTGCGAATTTCTTCATAAAATAACCTCCAAATAGCAAAGTGCATTCTCTATTTAATGAATTTCTTCTTGTAATCCAACATTTTTTTCCCTTCCTATTTCTCAAAATATTTCTGAACATTTCAAACTTATTCTTTCTTTTAACACATTTTATGGTGATCAATGACCTTGAACTGGTTTTACCAGTCACCTAACTCACCAAGAGCAGTAAAATCACTGTCATTCTTTGCATTTCATCCAGGAAGTGCAACCTTTATCCCCCCCCACTGTCCATTTCACTAGAAAAAGTTAAAATATCCCCCTTTCACCCCAAATGGAGATGTCTCGTGTCCTTGAACTAGTCTCCCATTTTCTAGATTGTTGATCAGTGTTGTGCTGGTAATTTCGGTTCTTGTAGCTGGAAAATGTCAAAGCGAAAGTGCTTGAGCATCACAAAAAAAAAATTAATTGTTCATAAGGTGGATAAAGGTGTGAAGAAAAAGGATATTGCTTTAAAATTTTGCATTCCTCCAAACAGCTTATCAACCATAATAAAAAATTGTGATAAGATACAAAATTATGATTCATCGAATTCTTGTTCAAAACGCTTAAAAACATGTGTCTACAAATATGTAAATGAGGCAGTTTTGAAGTGGATACATACAATGTGAGATAAAAATGTTTTTCAATGTTTGCCTCAAAAGACATTAACATTTAAAAAGGAAAAATGCTTTGGAGGAAAGCAAAGCAAGATTAACTGTCATGTTAGGTGCAAATATGACTGGACATCAGAAATTGAAACCATTCATTATCGGAAGAAGCAAACATCCAAGATGTTTCAAAGGCGCAAAATCTTTGGAGGTTGATTATGATTTTAACAAAAAATCTTGGATGACATCCGAAATTTGTGAAAAATGGGTTCAAAAGTTGGACAAACGTATAGTTGCAGAGTGTTGCAAAATTGCTCTCGTTTTTGACAATTGTCCCGCCCATCCGAAGGAAATCAACCCAAAACTGAAAAATATTACAGTTTTGTACTTGCCACCAAACACTACATCAAAACTGCAGCCAATGGATCAAGGGGGTGATAAAAAAAATTTCAAAATACACTATCGCAAGAGAATAGTGCAAAAAGTTATCACTGCGCTTGAGAACAATCAATCCATGCCAAAGATCAACTTACGGGAAAGCATTTCAGAAATTTCCAAAGCATGGAACTATGATGTCACAGATCATACTATTCACAACAGTTTTGCCAAAGCTGGATTCTTTGTCAACAATGAGAATTCTGAAAGTACAGAAGACGTATGAACCTTACATCCCTTATATGAACTTTAAAAAATGTGGAAACAGCTACTGGAAAAAGAAGAAATTAATGATGATGTGCTGATTGATGATTTTCTTTCACTTCATTCTGAAGCTGAAACCTCCGAAACACTGACTGAATTGGATATTTTGGACAGTGTGAAAAATAAAAATCAATACAGCAATGAATTGCGATGAAGATGGAAATGATCATGATGCAGAAATCAACGAACCTTCGTATGATGAAATACTAAAATCATTTGAAACAATCCAACACGGATTACAGTTTGAAGAATATACATACATAGTTGCATTGCAAAGATGCGACACGTATTACAAGAGAAAATACTTTTTCAAACAAAAAAACTCAGACAAAATTAACAGACTTCATCAGTAATTAAATTTAAGGACGATGCAGTAATGTATGCTTAAAATTACTTGTTATAATAAATGCGATAATGTCATTAAAATACATTAATTTTTAATATAAAATTATTTTTTTAAATTGAAAATACAGTGTATTCCCAGACAATATTTTGTTTTATTCTTGTTTTCCTTGCAGATTTCTTTTTGATGGATAAGATATATAAAACAAATAGATATTAATTTACAAAATAAAAGGTGTGATTAATTACTTTTTTTAATAATATTTAGTGTTTATGAATTTAAAATCTGTTTTGTGTGGTTTAAAGTATTTTAAAAGGTGAATCTCTATTTAACGAATTTTCCATATAACAAACAACTTTTTTTTGGGATTTAGCAACTTCATTAAATAGAGGTCCGACTGTATTAACTTTATGCTTAATGTGAAAACCTTTCAATACATTTCTCCTAATTATACTAACTATAGATAATTCTAAGAGAATAGCATTTACTTTTGCTGCATTATACTTGAGCTGTCTGTATCTACGAACAGAGGTAAATCATTTGGGAAATTAAGAGATCTCAATGTCAGCAGACGATAAAATTAAATGCAAAAACATAACCAGTACAATACAGTTTTTTTTTTTGTTTGCTTTTTCTTCTTAACATTCTATGTTTGCATAGTTACATTTCTTCTTTCAATCATTTTTGAATAATTGAATGAGTGATTAATAAAACTAGTTACTTTTCAACATTATTGACTTGAAGAAGGGAGTGTTTTACAAAAGAAATTTTAATAAAATTTATGCTTGTTAATAAATTAATTTTAAATAAAATTTAAGATCAAAATTAAATTTGTTTTTTCTGTATTCCTTATACTTTATACACATTTACCCAACTTTAATTGAAAAAAATCATGTAGTGTAAGATGTTCAGGTTCATTTGATTCATTTTGCCTTGACTAGAAAAAATGGTAAAAGTTTTTTTTCCATATAATTACTTGAAAATTAGCAGACAACTCATATAATTCCTGATTACTGATCTAAGCAAAATTATTCTTGATTATACAGTTACTTTTTACCTGTTTATATCCTTCCAGAACAGACTTGCAGTTTTCATAACGCCTATGTAAATCAGCAAATGCAGATTCAACATTCTGTAAATCTTCCAAAGCCTACACAAAGAGGGGAGAAAAAAGACATTTAAAGTGCATTTAAGAATTTGAGTTAAGATACACTTTTAAAAGATTAAATACTTCTTTTAGATATCACAGAAATGGCTGGTATTTAGGAAATTGTATAACTTTTTATGAGATGCTTTTAACCTAAGAAAAATTTAATAAATTGGAGAAGCTGTGAGCTAAAGGCATAATTGAATTTTTACAATACAGATAAAATTAGGTTATACACAACATTGTTTACAATCCCACTAACTTAAGACTCTTACTCAGCAACATAAGCATCATAAATACTAAACTATATTACTGAAGGGGAGAATAGAATTAATTCTTCCCAATTATTTAATAATTCCCAAGATTCATAATTTTCTTGCAAATATTTATCAAAATTATAAAAACACAATTTTGTGAAAGTTGATAAATAAACTATTTAACAATAAACCAGCGGGAGTGTTCTCCCCTAAACTTTCTCTTATACTTCTCCAAAAAGGTGCCGTTTCCCCTTCCCTCACGTGGCTAAAAAAATTCGAACCTACTGTTACCCAGAATCCAATGACTATCAGAAGGTTTTTCATTATAGTGATTGAAAAATATCTAGGTAAAGAATCAAATTCAAAGAGATGCATACCGATTTCCCGCTTTTACCAGCTCAAGGACAAACTGACGTAATTCACTACTCCGTAATGAAATTCCGTTCCTTTCGCGTGCACAGAAGATTGCTTCCAGTACGCATGCGCGTGGAGATAACGGATTCTCTTCAAATGTAAATTATACAGACAGACAGAGAGTCAACCCTTTGACAGATTTGGCCCAAAATTTTATACGGAACTACACTCATGATGATAAAACTGTGTACAAATTTTATCCATCTAGTTAGTCAAGTTTTTGAGTTATAGTATTTGCATGACCACGGACAGACTTCCCGTGGACGGATTTTGTCCAAAATTTGACAGAAACCTACAAATTATGTTTAAAGACCACATACCAAATTTCATCCCCGTAGCTCTAATAGTTTTCGAGTTATCGTGTTCACAGACAGACATAATTCCAAAATTGTGTTTTTCGGACTCAGGGAGGTCTAAAACATGGAGATTCGTCAAAATCTCGAGTTCGGATTTTTTAACGATTACAATACTTTCTCTTTGTGTACTTCGTATATGAGAAAGTAAAAAGTGAAAACAAAGATGTATCTGTGGAATATTCTTCCAATTTAATTCTTTACAATTAAGATTTATCACAAATCATTTTGTTAAACAGATGCAAGAAAATCCCTCACAAGTTATCTGCCGATCACTGAAATTAATATTTCCATAACTAAGATATAAGAAACAGACATTATGAAATTTATTTTTAGAAAAGAATTAAATCTAACATGTTGAGTCAGGATCTTCTTTTTAAGCCCTTAACTCCAAGGCAAAATAGAACTAGGAGTCTCCATGGCTCAGTTGACAAACAATATCAAAAACACATTAAATGTCATTCTAACACACAATTTATATAAAAATGTGCATTGAGCACTGATTTTGTTCCACACTTTGACTAGAATTAAAATCTACAAAGTGGAAAAATGTATTTATGGGAATCAATGCAATATAGAATACAATTGCATTGATCCAATGAGATAATAAGCAAATGAAAACCAGATCTTTTCTAAGTTTAACATAAATAAACGATTAATTTGCAAGAATAACAATTGATATCCAGCAACAGAAAATTGAATTCAAGCTGCATGAAACTATATGACCTACAGTAGAACCCCGGTAATCCGGACACGAGCTAATTCGGAACCCTCGGTAATCCGGACAGTCCATGCAGACTGATGAAAAACCCGCAACAAAGGGCATTCAACTGCCTGCGTCACTGAGAGAGACGTCTCTCTCTGTGGCACCGATTTATTGTTGTTGAATAATTGTCCTGGACATCCTTCCGCAGAAGTCCTGTGCACTGATGACGGTGAAATTCCACAATGTTTCTACCCCCTAACAAGACTGCGCTGATCCAACCCATGGATCAGTATGTTATTCAGAACATCAAGCTGGGATATCGCAAGTTGCTTCTTATGAACATTCTTAATGATCCTGCGCACAATGAAAATTTGGAAAAAAAACACTGACAAAAATGTAAATTAAAATGTAAATGTAAATGTAAATTTAAAAGCTGTGGAGTTCAGTCTTGCTAACTGTTGGGCATCTGCGTCTACATTGCTGATAAAAAAGTCGTGGATAAATTTGCTTCCGAATTTTATTGAATCTGAAGTTGAAGAAATTCAGCTTGCACCACTCATTAACCAATTACAAAACACGAACCCGATGTCTAATACTGAAGCCCTCCAGTGGGCTGCTGAGGCTGACGACAGTTTGGCTCGAAATGAAATTTTAACAGGCGACGAAATTATCAGGACGGAAACAGCAGAAGATGATAATGCTGACAACGTCACCCCTGTAAACCCCGTCAAAATTTCTCATTCTGAGGCTGTGGCGGCACTCAACACTTCACTGCAGTGGGCTGAAGAGCAAAATTTTGAAGCACACGAAATTCTGCTCCTCAGACGTTTAAGAGACCGCGCATTTGAATTAAAAATTGGAACGGCCGAACAAAAAATTTCGATGTTCATTCACTTACATACGTAGTAATTGTGTATGCACATATCATGTTCATTCAATTTATCTATAACAATGTTAGTTCATACAAATATACCATAGTACCTATACATACAATCTTTGAAAAAGTGTTTTATGTTACTTTTTAAAAACCTCGCTAATCCGGACGTCCATGTACCTGAATTCGTCCGGATTACCGGGGTCCTACTGTATTTTCTTGACAAGCCAGCTACTCTCATCTCAAGTTATACTTCAAGTTTATTAGAAATGGTTAGAATGAAAATAATTTTAAACAATTTTCATAATAGGGTCATTCAATGTCAGTTCAACCACACCATGACACCCCATGGTCAACAATTTTGATGAAAGTTAGTATGTTTGTTCATTTTATGGATTTAAAGTAAGCATACAAAATAATTTTGCTATATCTCAAATAGTAAAGATTTTACAGCTTATTAAAAATTCTCAAAATTTCGCGTTTTTTATCGATTAGGAATAGCAAACGCAATTGGTTCTTTCATAGAAAATAAGTTATCTTCCTTATTTACCAACCAATGGTGATGAAAATACTTGTGAATATACTTTAATATATAAGGAATCCAGAAAAAAATTAATTAAACCAGCAAGTATTTATACATGGCCAGGAAAAATTCTGAAATATTATTTTGGAAATGAAATATGGAGTTTCACGCGGAAAGGATTATCATCAAAAGGGAAAAGGATAACCAAAAATTTTTTCTCTCTTATTATTCTAAAATATATACTCTATCACACGAAAAAATAAAATTAATGGGTTTTTAAGTCCTTCATTATTTTTACTCACTTCAAAATTAGAAATCACTTGATTGATTCATCAGAATTGAAAAAGAGCCTTGATATTAAACAAAAAAAATCGATAAATTTGGTGGTACATAATTAAAGTAATAGAATAGATTTATTAATTCTAAGACCTGTTCGGAAAAATACATAAATGTTATAATATACTTAAATTAGTCTTAAAAACTATTTCTAAACTAGTCAACTCACTAGTAAACTGCTATTTCATGGAATCTTATTATAGGCAATCAAAGCATTCAAGCTGTAACAAGACCAAGTTTAACAACTAAGTGTGTGCAATTTTGCTTAGTACATAATATTATTTTTCAAAGAATCTATTGTTAACAATTTTTTTTAATGTTTTGGGAAAATGGAAAAGTGCAGTGTTGGGAAAGTTACTTAGTGGTTATCATTTGCTGAATTATGTTGACACCATACAAATTATTGAAAACTACCTGAAACTGATTTGACTCTTAAAATTGAGAACAAAATCAAGTTACGAGTTAAAAACTATTTGTCTTCATCATAAAAGTGTGTTTTTAAGAATGTATGAATTTTTACAAAGATACTTGTTACCCTTTTGAAAAAACATCAAACTTCAATTTTAAAAAAACACACACACACTTTAACTTGTAACTGTAAATCATAGTAGGATAATTCTATCCAAGGGCTTCAAAGTGAAACCAAGATAAAAACTTTTGTGCATCTCATAGGAACAAAATAGTTAAAATTGAAAAAATTTATGAGAGTAATGCTGAAAATAGCTTAAATATCCAAGATGGTGAAGTTCATGATGTGGGATTTATTCCTGATTATCTGTTACGAAAAAAGAAATGTGATTGATGAACTTCTTCATTCCATGAAATCCGATGTTCTCCTATGAAATTACATGCACTTGGTAAACATGCCACATCATCTTTTGGCAAAGAATATCTAAAAAGAGTACATGAAAATGTAAAATGGAAAAATTCAAACTGCTCTTGAAGCTGCTTTTAGAGGAAAAAAACTGATTTGGAAAAAAAGTGTAATTAAAAAAAACTGAAGATCTAGACAAGCTTGTATATATAATTAAAAATGAATTAAGAAAAAAACAAATTCAAATGCTGAGAATTCTGGCTTCATTAATGTGGTCTAGAAGAAAAATAAGGAGACTTTCAACATATCTGATCATTCTGTTTGTAAGGCTCAAAAACTGATCAAAGACAAGGGGTGTTTTTATTTCATCAGAACCAGCTCGTAGACATAGGAAACAGTTGAGTACTTAAACTATTGAATTGGTAAAACAGTTTTATCAGATTGATGAACAATCTAGAATTTTGTCAGGAATGAAGGATATAGTGAGCATAGAAAAAAAATTATTCAAGAGAAAACATTTGATTTTATATAATTTTAGTGAGCTATATTGAAATTCTAAATTAGAATACCCAATTTAACTTGAAAATAGGTCTTTCAAAATTTTGTTCTTTGAGACTTAAGTGTTGTGCTTTGGCTAGTGTCAGTGGCACACACTCGTGTGTGTATGCACAATTACATCAAAATGTTATTTTATTAATTTACGGAGCAGATACTGAAGAGGATTGCAAAGAATTTATATCATAAACTGTTGTTGAAGGTGTAGGAAGAGAATATATGCTGAGGCATTGTGACAAGTGCCCATCAATATTTTTTTTCTGTATTCCTCATATATTAAAGTAATATTCATAAATATTTTCATCACCATTGGTTGGTAAATAAGGAAGATAACTTATTTTCTATGAAATTATTAAATTATCAAACTATTAAACTATTTCCCATTACATATATTTAATGAAAGCTTCAACAGTGTCTCTAAAAATAAATTAAACAGTTATTTCAAACTTTCTAAACTGCATGGATGGCATGTTAATCTAGAATTATATAATCATTTAGCTTAATGATGTTAAACTACACACTTGAATACGTCTTAAAATCATCAAAATTGTATGTTATTTCCAAAATTTAAAAAAATATTTTCTCTAAACAAAAATTAAAAAGTTACTTATTGCAAAAATAAATTAAAAGTTTACTTAGACATTTTTTAAAACAATTAATTAACTATGTTACTCGAAACAAAGTTTTCCTTGAGTATAAAACTTTCAAGAGTGACTAAATAAATGTAAAATATCTCTAAAAACCTTTAATTAGCACCATTTTAAAGTCTTATTGTGTAAGCAGCAAATTTTCATACCTGATCTCGCTCTTTTATTGCTTTTTGATTGTTACCCATCATTTCAACACGTTCTTGCTCTTTTGCAGTCAACCATAAGGAGAATATATTCAACAATTCTTCCAAAACAACTCTAAACCCAAAAAGATGAAATTAATTTTAAAAAATAATTTTCATAAACAACTAAAAATATCTACAAGCAATTAAAAAAATTCCATAATAAATTCTTACAATTGACTAAAAAAACAAATTCATCAATCATTATAAACAGTGTATACTGTGCTAACCTGGATGCTCGATAACTTTTACTAAGAGCAATAACTTGGTTCTTGAGCATCTGCTTTTCTCGTTCTGCTACCTTCACTTGATCACCCCGCTCTTTCTCTCGCTTTAATTGTTTCTCATGAAAAAGAAGCTCCTGCATTTTAAGAGCTTGGGTGAATTCTTCTTCAGTAAATAATTTGTGTTCCTGAAGTAGGGAAGAAAAAGCATATACTGAGGATACCAAATGTACAAAACACATAAAATGCAAACAGCAATTTTTAAAAATGATGCATTATCATTTTTACCTTCTTCACATTAAACAATAAATTACAGAACTTCTACATATAGCAGTTGTATACAAATAAATAACATAAAATTTCATATTCAATACTTGTCTTTATATACTTTAAAAATTAATTAGATTAATTAGATAAGTGCCTGTTTTAAATCTGATTATATGCATTATTACTCCCTCTGAAACACACAGAAAACTGATTAAACAAATCTCTAAATTATCACAATAATTAACATGGAAAAAACATTATTTGTTTAACAAGAAAGGTGAATTTTAAACAACATCATCATTACTTCAGAAATAAAAAGCACTGCTGTATAGTACAAGAATTGCTGTTAATATCAATTTAATTTTTATATAGAGCTTTTGAAACAAAACAACACTTATTTTGTTTAATAATTCTCAAATAAATAGAAAACCTAAGCAATATCCAGCAGATTACATTATTCTCTTGTAAATTTAAAGAGACTAACTCTTTTCACAACATATACTTTTCTTATAGGTCATCCACTAATGAATAACTGGCAAAATTCCCCTATTTCTGGCATATAAATTGCTTTTCAAGTCCATATTACAGAATGGTATGTACAGACAGATTTCAAACTATCTTAATACACTAAGTCGGGTTGTACACAGAACAGACTTAAATATAAATGTATGACAAAGCCTAAACATTTCTTGAACCAATTAACTGAATAATTTTCTTTACTATCTAATAAGATGATCTCTTCTGTTTTGGAAGGGGGCTGTCGTTTTCATTCATCTCAGAAGGCATATAATACTCAAGATGTTAATAGATTCTACGTAATTTTTGTGCAAAATTATAAAGGTAATTAGTGATTAAATTTTAGTTTTAAGACTAAAAATGCAATAATTCGATGCACAAATATTCATGGGCTTTTAAGTTAATCAGTTAAAATACTATTCTAGAATATATGAATGCTTAATGTTGTTTTATGGTACAAATAAAAATGTAATTTAACTGTCTGGTTATTAATTACCTGAACACAATGTGAGCTGCTTTGGTGACTAGAACTTGTTTTATCCATCTGCAATGAGAGTTCAGAGCTAATTATTTAAAGGATTCATGGGGGAATCATGTTTCACTAGACAAAAAATTTAATAATGAAAAAACTTTTTTAACATATGCAAAAAAAGATATTCAAAAAATGCAATTGAAAAGTTTAGAAACGTACATTTGGATCTAAGGCATTAACAGCAATATTATATTTCAATACATAAATAGCTTATTTGAAATACAGTGATAAAATATTTAATTTTTTATCTAGTCATAGAATATATTTATATAGCATTAAAAATAATACAAAATATTTTTTTTATCCTAATGGGGAACATCCAAACCATTTGAAAAATTCAAACCAATTCAGTCAACTGACATGGATTTGGTATAACCTCCATAAATTTAGCATTTAATTACAGAAACATAGATATTTTAGTGAAGCAACAGGTTTTATATAACATATTAGTTTCCAGTTTCAAAAAGAATTCAAAGCTTCTCATTTTCCTCAGAAGTGCACATATCAGACAGAGACAATAAGCAAAACTACATGAAGCATTGAAATTATCATTATACATACAACTGAGAAGTCTGAGATACTGACATAAAAACTACAAGAAATCTTGGCAAAAAAAGTTGTCCCTTAAGAGATAAGGAGATTTAATTAAAAATATCTTCTGAAATCAGATGACAATAATGTTCATCAGTCAGTTTTTTTAATGATACCAGTTCTAAAAAAAATCCCTTGCATTCATATTTTTACAGTCTCCTGCTGAAATAGGGTAAATTACTTAAAACATTTTAATAAAAACACCTAAAAATTATATTTCTAACACAATCAATATTGCCAATTATCCAATTCAAATCACATATAAAATTTCTAAAAGTGCATAGCAAAACATTTACCTTTTTCACAGACATTGATTTATCATCAGTTTCAACAGGTGCTTCAAGTGTAGCAGCTGTAGAATCAGTGGTCATGTATGAATTTGATTGTGCTCCTTCATATTCTTTATCATTCCCACAAGCAGCATTTAAGGAATTGCTATATGTATAAAAAAAATTAAACTAATCAATAATATGTTGTAAATCATAAAATATGATCAAAACAAGACAGACTAAAATTACCTGTCACCACTTATATCAAGTCCTGAATCTTGAGCACTTCTTTCCTGGCTTCCTACAATATAAATTTTGCTTTGTTGATACAAAATCCAACTTCTTAAATGAGAATCTCACAATATTTAACAAAATTATCTTTTTAAAAGTGTCTTAGAAATAAGCTGTATTTAAAATTTAATACAAAAAAAAAAAACTTTTACTTTCAATAGGTAGTTCAAAACATTTGCCAAGGCTATTTGCAAACCCAAACCAATTAAATGTAATGCAATTTTTGACAAAATTAATGTAGCATTCTTTGTTTGTTGATACAGCAAGACCACAATTAACGCTGCTCCACTTAATACTGTTTCAGTGTTACACCATAGTATGGAGGCTCCTTGAAACCACATGCAGTATTGGTATTGCTGGGCTAGTTTGTACGTAACGTTTCACTATCCACCAAGCCAGATGGGTGACTCCTGATTTGAAGAACATTTCCTCTCAAAACTCCTCACTTACTTGCTCAAGTTAACTGTAACCATTTTTTGAACTGTATTATTTATGCTCGTTTAAAGTACCAGTTATCAGTAGCTGTTTTTGAAAAAGATGTTCAGTGAAAAATAAAAAGAGATGTCGTTTTTACTGGACTTTAATCAATGACTTTCTAATCGCTATTTTTAGAACCTGTATCAATTAAATAAGCTTCTGTAAGCTACATATTGTTTTCTGGAGTCAGCGACTTTTAAATCTCTATGGCGGTAGTCTGAAATTGAAGCGACAGTTGCTGAGAGCAACTTGCACTGTGTGTGGCAATTCGATTCAGCAGACATTAAAGGATGCTGACGTTTCGTTGAATAATTTAAACTCCTTGCAGAAGCAGTTGTTTGATAAATTTTTAAGATTGGATACTGTTCAAGATGCCATTTCAGAAATGCTCCTGGGCGATGAACAACTGAATAAGTTTTTTGATGAGGATTTTATAAAGGCCGAAGAGTATAGAGATAAGTTTAACCAATTTTCGGCTGAATTGGGCTATGTAATCAAATCAAAAATGGATCTGCAGTCAAGAGAAATTGGGATTTTGCATAATGCGAAGAGAAAATTCAAACTTCCTAGATTAGAACTGATGAAATTCACTGGTGAATCAGAAGAATATCTTAATTTTTGGTCTTGATTTGAAAAAATACACACTGATTCTGACATTCCGGATGAAGATAAAATGCATTATTTAATTCAATGCTGTGTTCCTGAAACAAAGGTAGCTATAGTGGTTGGAAGTTTCCCGCCAACGAAGGAAAATTATGCCAAA
The DNA here is from genome assembly GCA_013235015.1 of Araneus ventricosus. NCBI lineage: Eukaryota > Metazoa > Arthropoda > Arachnida > Araneae > Araneidae > Araneus > Araneus ventricosus. The sequence continues at coordinate 143,359 of BGPR01002628.1, forward strand.
GCTATACAACAGGTGAAGGAAAGGTTAGAACGAGAAGAGCTACTCATACAGATTTATATCAGAGACTTGCTATCATTAGTTATGCAAAATGCATGCAGAAAAATTAAAATATGATCTCATCAAGCTTTATGATGTCCTGAAGAGTAAGCTGTTAGAACTTGAATCGTTGGGGAGAACTAGAGAAAAATTCATCAAATTTTTGGAGCCACTTGTAGAATCTTGTTTGCCAGTCTATCCTGCGGGCCTGGGGAAGATGTCGGAACTCTGACACATAGTCAGAAGATCAAAATAATAAACGTTCTCTTGACGGATTAATGAATTTTCTTCACAAGGAAGCTGAATCGGGAGAAATAATTCATTTAGCTCCCACTGGATTGAGTATGCCAAAAAGCCAAATCCGTCATGGAGGAGCCGTCTTTGGCTACAAGTGCTGTGCTCATTAACACGAGAGGATAGGGGCCAGGCAAGCAAAAATGTTGTTTATTTTGTTCTAAATCTAATCATAGGAGTTCTGACTGTTTCTTTGCTAAAAAACTATCATTAAGTGATAGGAAGACCATTTTAATTAAAAAACATGCATGTTTTGGGAAATACAATATGTAGCTTATAAAAGCTTATTTAATTGATGCAGGTTCTAAAAATAGTAATTAGAGAGTCATTGATTAAAATCCAGTAAAAACGACATAGCACTTTAAAACTTAAATGCTATAACTCTAATTATTCGATTGATATAAAGAGTTTTTCCTTTGGAAATTCAATCGACTGAGGTTGACCTGAATAATGTTATGTTAGAAGCTGAGTCACCTGCTGAAATCCCTAATGATCCTCAATCTACAGTTGCTGATACATCGGGAAGTGTGACTATGCCAACAGATACTCCTGTCATAGATATGGTTAAGGTGTCAAGATATGGATGATCTCTATGAAAGTCTAAGAGACTAGACCTTTTGAACCTATCTACCGTTTTTGAATCTGAATAGACTCAAGTTTGAATAGACTCAAAAAGGGGGAGGATGTCACGTTTCACTTATCCACAAAGCCAGATGCTCCTGATTTGAAGACCATTTCCTCTCAAACGATGTACTTGCTCGAGTTAACCGTAACCATTCTCTTTAATTATTAAATCGATATAAAGAGTTTTTCCTTTGGAAATTCAACCTACTGAGGTTGACCCGAATAATGATGTTCTGCTAGAAGATGCGTCACCTGCTGAAATCCCTAATGATCCTCCATCTACAGTTGCTGATACATTGGGAAATGTGACTAAGCCAACAGATACTCCCGTCATCGATATGGTTAAGGTGTTAAGATATGGACGAACTCTACAATAATCAAAACATTAGATATTGAAGAATTATTGCAAGTTACAATTGGTGAAAGCTTTTTCAACAACTATCTTAATGCATGATTAGAACAACAAGTGGACGAAGATGATTAAATCAGCATTTCTGAAGATAAGAAGCAAAAAGAACTTTCAACAGAGTTTGTAAAAAAAGCTTTGGTCACTATCATAGAAATTATGGAACAGTTTATACAAAGTGATTTAAATTTTGATACAATTTCAAAGGCAACACGAAATGTCCTTATTGGGATGATGCTGCTACTTGCTGAATGAAACAGGAAAAGACAAACAGCATTAGATGGCTTCTTCACAAAAGAAAAAATGTTCAATGAACAAGAACTTTTCTCATCACAAACATAACTTCTTTACTCACTTTTTTAAATTTTATTTTTATGACTACAAATCAAAATTATAATTAATAAAAAAGTCTACAATTAATATAATAAAAAAGTATTTATCAATAAATGTTGCAAAAGAAACCCGATAAATTTTCATATTCTCTGTTCCGTTTCACATATTCTCATTACTTAGGCCTTGTGATAACCTCATTTAATGTGGAAACTTATTGGAAAATATCCCTCACATTAACCTGTTAGCACCCAGCATCCCATTTATAGGACAGTTACATTTCACTTCCGTGGCTGAAACAAATGCATTCCATTGTTTCTTTTTTGCATTTTCTATGAAGTCAACAGGTATTAACAAACTCCTAAACAGTTTTCAGCAGGTATATCCGACCAGTTAGCTAAATTTTTAAGTCAAAGTGTCGTCTTTTTGAAATTTTTTTCTTTCATTTATTTTTGAGGCAATGGAAGGAATTAGAAAGCAATTTTTATTTTTTGATATTTTACTGTATTTCAAAAATCTTTAATATTTATGTAAAAAAAAGTTTTTATTTTTTGCCTTTTTTTTTTTTTTTTACACACTCTGATTTTAATTTTACTTCACAGTTAACTTAGCCTTAGTGTTTTAAAAATTATTTAATGGAAATTTATTGAAATCTGTGCTCTAAATTAATTTGGGCATTAATGGGTTAAGCAGGTACCGACTGTAATTGTTATTTCAAATTTAAAAACTTGTTTGCAGTTTTTTCTCATAACATTTTCTATTTTTTCCCTTAAAATTTCTTACATAAATTTTCTCAAAACCCAAATAAAGGCATTCTAAAATTTCTTTTCTCACAGGAAAGAGCATGTCTTATTAGAACTATTATAATTCTTTTAATCACTTTTTAAACTCGCAGAACAAAATATTTTAAAATGTGTTAGTTGATATAATTTTTTTTCTCCACTGGAATCAATATAAAAGATGCCATAGTTTTAGTAAAATTTAGAAATAGAAAATTAGAATTTAGTACAATTCATGTTAACCAACTGATACAGCTTCAGAGAAAAATGCTATAGAAGAGCATTTATTTGCAATAACAGACATACAAAGTTTTCAGAAGAACTGGCACAAGCATTCTTTCTTTAAATATTGCACTGATAAATATACTTCCAGTTACAAAATTTCATCAAATAAACTACGCAATTGTATGAAAGCATTTTTGTTTCTGAGGAAATTGATAATAAAAGGATAAAGAAAATTAAATATTTATATGTCTCCCCCATACTGTAGAAGTGTCAATTGGTGAAATGCTACTCTAGAATTCATATACAAACAAAAAGTTTCAGCTTTTTATCTGCAAAATTTGTAACCACAAATTTAAAGGGAGACAATCAATGTAAAAATGCAAACTCATTTAAAGGCAGAAAAACTGCCACATGCAAATATTTCTCATAGTGCATCATCCAATTCGTCATAACTTCATCATCATTATTACAAGTGAAACAGAAATGAACATTTTGTCTTAGTTTGCAAGTTACTCTCATGATAGTGTACAAATAATCATTTCAGAACTTAACATTCCAAAAATGACAGTGCGAACAATACTTCAATGTAATAACTGACATCCATACAGAATTCGTGAACTCCATGGAGAGCTGCAATCAGAACGTGACAAATGTCTAGAGTTTTGTGGTTGGACTTTATTTCAGGTAGAATCTAATCCTTTGTTATGAGAAATGTAATTTGGACAGCCAAATGTTAGTTATATTAAGATGGAAACATCAATAGTCAAAACAACCACTTTTGGAATGTTACAAATCCTATCTTTGTATAAAAGATTCATCATAGCTGCCAATTTTCTATAGATGCAAGGTGTGACATTTTCAGAAACTGGTTGGTTAGTCCCATTCTGTACAGCAATATGCTGAATGGTGACCAATTATTATCTAAACTAATGGTTGATTTGCCTTTAGCAGTACTTATTACTTATGTGGTTGCAATTAGATGGCACTCCACCTCAACACATATCAGCTGTAAGACGATGGTTGAATGGGGAATTCCTTGACAGGTGAATTGGCTTACAAGGGCTGTTGAATTTCCTCTAAGATCACCTGACTTGATACCTCTTAACTTTTATTTATGGAGTTGCTTACATTAGGCTGTTTATAACACACCTTCAGACATTTGCTGAATCCAGACAGCTGTCTTGATATCATAAGTAATGAACTGGATTGTGCATATGCAAATATTCTTACATGAATGTAACTATGTACAGATGTACAAGGTGCACCTATTGAACAATTATAGTAAATACCTCAATGTATTATTTCATCATTTTCAAACTGAATAAGAGCTAATATTCACTTTATTATTTCTTGATTCCACCTTTTTAATAAGCTTCGGTAATATGCATTGTCCCTGAATTGCACGTTGAAAGAGAAATTAAACCCCAGTCAGAGTAACAGATAAGTGGTTCAAATCAATTAATTTGCCTTGCAATATTTCTGTGAATGTTACAGATAGAAAGGTGACAGAGGAGTGTATAAGGATATTTTACTAACTTGTCCCCTTGCACTATGAGGACTGCATAGATTTTTTTTTATCCCTTTATTATCAACCTCCATAGAAGCCAAAGATTTTTCATACAATTGTGCAACTTATTTGATGTAACTCGAAGTATATGTCTAGCTTCAGTATTTAAGGAAATAAACACTTGTTACACTATTCCCAGACTTTGCATTTTATTAAAGTCCAATAATTATTACCATATAATTACCAAATAAAAACCAAAAATGCATTACCTTCAAGACCACTCTTATAGGCTGAATCTTTTACAAATAATGACAAGCGTCCCAAAGGAGATTCACGAAGTAACTAATGAAACAGATATAAAACAGACTTTTAACAAACATAATGATTAAAAAGTAATGGAAAGAGTTTCAGTTTTTCGTATTTTACTTTACACCCTTTGCTCTTTGAAAGCAACTAAATGCATATTTATTTTAAACAAGAGTGTAATGGTTCAATTAGTGTTTCAAGGCAAGAAAATAACTGATGATTCAATTAACGGCTTAAAAATAATCCTTAACTTTGATATTCAGCAATTATTCCAATGCATGAAACTAATCAAGAATGACAAGGTAATTATTAACAAAATATAAATAAGAACACAGAAGTTGACAGCCTTTAGAATGCAGACATACCTTGAACATCTTCAGGGGAGAGGGATATACTTTTAAAGGCATCTCTACATTTTTCATTGTAAACGATGTTAGTAACCCAAAACTTAACTATATACTTCTATGAATGAATTTATTAAGGAAACCCATAATTAAGATATTTTGCAAAGAAATCTCTTCAAGACACAGGTTATAACCAAAATGCCAGGCACCTGTAGACCTTTAGGCCAGTAGGTGAAGACATGACAAAAATCAAAGCATTCAATCAATATACAGTTGGTTTAGGTTTCCTAAATTTTTATGCAGTCTCGTGTTTAATCATATATAAACACAAGCAAAGTTAATAAAAACATATCTAATATGATTTCCTTCTATTCTCATTGATTCATTACACAGATGTAAAAATTAAGAAATGCTACTAGACACAATAGAAGAGAATTTGGAATGCTAATCAGATTTTCTTGGAATGGTGAAACAATTTTTCACACTACAAAAATTTGATATGCAAATACTCATTCAACTTTCACAATCAAATATGTCTAAAAAAGAATCCACAATGAATTTAGGATGAAAAAAAATTGAGACAAATGAACTCATATGCACAAAATATATTATATATCAAAGCAAACTTCTAAAGTTGTCAGATGATGAAAGTCTATGATAGCAAATGTATATTCCAGGGTTCGTACACATTTCCTTAAAAGAAAATCAAGGACTCTCAAGGACTTTTAAGGACTAAAAAAACCAAAAAATAAGGACCTCTAAATTGAATAAACTTAACGAATTGTCGCACGCATTTTTAAATAAAATCTCATTTTTGCAAATTCAACCTATTAGATGATAAATTATAATATAAAACATAGAAGATACATTACAAATTTAACACAACAAAACTCCTAAAAATATGAGTTAATAAATTGATGAAAAAAACCCATGAAACTGGCAATCAAATTAAATATCTTTTAATTCCAAACTTTTTTCATTCAATTTTACATCCAAGGTATTTATTTTAATTTCTTTTTCAGAAATTGTTTTTCTTAGTTCATGCGATTGAATAAATAAATTTATGTCCTTTGACTTTTCAGCCTCATTAACTAAATCATTTGCTTTCTCATTTGTTTGGTGTATGTCCTTACCGAGGAACATTTTCTTTTGTTTTAAAAAATCTATTTCCTCCTCTGGAGCTTTTCGTTTCAATTTTTTCTTTAGATCTTTCACTTTCTAAATACTGCATGTATTTTGCTCTAGCTGAGGTGGCAGCCGTCCTAATTTCTTTAGTAATTTTTAAGTCATAAATAGCCCAGACAGCTTAATAAATTCATGATTTACACGCTGGAAAATATATGCAGCATCTCAAATTTTCTATTTCCAGGGCCTTGTTCACCGAAAAACCTCATTGTCCGTGTGACAGTATTAATACCATTTTGATAATCTTCCAAACTTTTTCATAATGATTATTGCTAAAATAAGTTTGTAAAAAATTATCAAGGGAATCACTATTTGGATTGAAAGAAGTAAATTCAAATGAATTTGGCTTTACAATATTTAACAGAAAATCTGCATAGAGTAACAAAATTTCGTCGCAATCTTTTCCCAAAAATACGTTTATTTTGCGGCAATACAATCAATACCTTTTTCATTTTTTCCTGTGCTTTTTCGGGATATCCAGCCATTACTCGTGGATCAATGCAAATCGCAGGTCTTACTAGTGCATAATTCACAGGACATTTATGCATGAAATGTTTTATCATTGTTATGATGTTTTTCCGACTATCCTGTCTGAGTGTGAAAACATCCTTGTCTGCTAATTCCTTATTTTTTATCTTTTCTTTTATTAGTTGCTCTGCAGCAAATCCTAAATAAACTTAACTTTTATCATCATACAAGTTTGGGTCACTGAAGTTGAATTTGCATAAAGTCTCAGGTTTCTCAATTCTTTCATTCTCTGGTTTCAAAATTTTGAATGTAATCATTAACAAGTTTTAAAAACATCACTGGCAAAAAATGGAAGTAAAGGTTTATCACTTTGATACTGTTCTAAAAATGGTAACAGCACTTTTGACAATCATTCCTATGGAACCATGGACCAATAAAGGCCATCTGTCACTCCTCCCTTATTTCCCAAAGTGTATGCGATGGATATGGATTCGTAGAACGCGAGCAGTGTCGTCTCCCCACCCCCACCGCATTCCGCGAGAGCCACGTCGACCGAGATTAGAGCCGCCGAGAAGGAGGGATTAGAAAAATGATAATCGGTGAAATTTTAAATTTTTTAATAATGGCAGAGTGAAAAGTAAGGACTTTCAAGGACTTTTTAAAAATGGGGCATAAAAATAAGGATTTGTAAGGACTTTTAAGGACTAAATGTAAAAGTAAGGACTTATAAGGACGCGTACGAACCCTGTATTCATTAACCAATGAACATGCATTAACAAAATATCAGGCAGCTCTCCTAGAGGAAAGCCTTCAGATTCTTAAAAGTATTTCATCCTACTGGCAAAGTGTTTCTCAATTTCTCAGTTCATTTTAACAGAATGATCAATGTAACAAATTTTACATATAAGACTAACTGAATAGAAAGAGAAAATATGCTTCTAATGATTAGATGAAATTAATAAACTAATGCATTTTAATACAACCGATGAATCATAGATAATTAAGTAAATATTATAACTCAAATTAAGGAACTTCTCAAAACATTTATCCCCTTTCATGTTTGCCGAACTTCCATCATACAAGAAAATTTATCATAATTTTAATATATTAAACACAAACAATACACATAATGTTATCCTAAAACTTAAACAATGAATTATACTTACTTTGGAGTTGGAAGCTTTTTGAAAAAAGTCAAAAGCAGAAGGTTCTTTGAAAACTAAATGAAGAAAAAACAATTGTACCCATTTTTTTAAAAAACCATAGTTTTAAAATTTCTTAGATACAATGCAAAAAAAAAAAAAAAAATCACTTAAACAAAATTTACTAAAAAATATGTACTTTTTATACTCATTATCCCTATGCTGTAAAATTTAGCTTGATAATTCAGTTTGAAATAAATTGCTACAGCTTATATAAAGCTCTTTATAAGACATATAATTAGATATATATCTCTGAAATAAGACTAAGTATTTCTGTAACAATATACTTTCTTCCAATATTGAATTACAGAATTTTTTTAACTATCTTAAACTATAATTCAAGATTAAAATATACCAAAATTCACAAACAGAATTTCTTTGATTATTAATCTCATTGCAGGCATAATCCAACTTTTCATAAATAAAATGCAAATGACTTATAATTAAAAATATCACACTGTATACAGCAGGAATAACCAAATTAAACATAATTATTCAGGTCTTTTAAGAAGTTTTTGAAAGAAAAATATTCATCAAAAATAAAGAAACAGAAATAACATATAATGATTTTCATAACTAGAGATATAAAGAGATAGAGATAAGAGTTCAATTTAAATATTGTCAGAAATCTTGAGTTTTCAATAAAAGTATTAGTTTAAGTACTCTTCAATCAAATGAACTTACGCTCAGCTACTGATCGAAGTTCTTCTTCAGAGAATTCAGCCACATCAGGGCCTGCTTCACTATGGTTTTCAAATAAACCACTTGAGGTCAATGTCTGTTTAAGATCTTCACTCTTAGAGAAAGTTTGTTTATCAGTTGAAGCATGGAAAAGCTATAAAAAATATACAAGTAAGAAGACGTACAGAAAAAGAGTACAATGTATCCACAGAAGTTTAATTTATATTAGTATATAGTTATGTAAAAAGCCCATGAGTAAAATGTAATATACTAGTAAGCATGCAGAAGAATTAGGCGATGCAAATTTTCAAGTTTAAAATGTTTCTTTCCATAAAATCACTCTTTTGGAACAAAAAGGTAAAAGGTCAATAAACTGTAAAATACAAAACAAAAATGCATGCACCTATGGTTCTTTTTGTATTTTTCCAGCTACATGTCTCATTCCATTGGTAATTTTAAATAAGTCATTCCAGGCACTATATGCTAACAAAATTGCAAAACTGTTACAAATCAAACATTTAATCACTTGTAATACTTTTTTTTAGTTTTGTTTATGTCGCACATCAAACTATTTTAAAAATGATTTCTATATAGGTTGGAATTTATCAATCACAAAAATTTTAAAAAATAATGGTAATAATTAAACATACAAATCCATATTCAGAACACGTACACTATAGCATTGAAATGACTAATTCAAAGAATGCTTTTTTGTGAAAGTGTAAAATTTTGTAGTAGAAATATCTCATATAGTGGGTATTTAATAAAGCATAAAAATTATTTTGGTCTATTTTAAATGCTACTACATATTTATTTATTAATTCTCTCTTAAAACTTGAGAATATATAAGTTAAGCATTATTAGCTATGAAATTGAAACAAAGATATAGTCCATCATAATGTAGTGAAATATTGGGGGAAAAGAGGTTAATTTAAACTCTGGATCTTAAAAGTGTCCAATTCATAACACTTCTGATACTCACTAAACCACAAATTTCTGTAACCATTCAGTTTACACACACATGTCAGAATGTGTCAGTATATTCCATATTTACTCATATTACTAAGAAAGACTGAACACAGTAAACCAATTGTCAATATAAAAAAAAAGCTCATTGACACATTTTATGTATGCAAGAATATTCCAAGAATAGTTATTTAACAAATAAAATAAAGCAAACTTTTTCCTTTCAAACTGTAAATAACAGTCCCCTTGTACAACCTTTCCTTCAAACCAACTACCTTTCAAAAAGAAACCGACAGGAAAATTGAAAAATTATGAAAATAAGTAGTGTAAAGAGATGGATGATACTTTTCAAATAATTAAAGGAATAAAGGTATTTTTACCATCTACAGGCATTGATTTCAAGTTTAGAAATTATATGTTTAAAAAGTTACGGTTAAACATTCTGTAGCAAAACAATGGAAATTAAAAACTGAGAAACTTCACAAAACCAGAAATAATAGGAGAACTTACTTCTGCTTTTCTGCTATCAGGGTATGCTGATGTGTAGTGTTCCTTACCTAGATCATCTTGATAGACGGTACCAGCTGATACACCACAAGCTGGTTTTGTATTTAAATCATTTATGCTAGAAATGCCATCAGTTATATCACTTTTAGCGTTTAATAACAATTTGGAAGACACACAATTTGAACTTGTCTGAAAGGAAACACTCCTTTCTACCAATGGAATGTTTTCAGGCTGCCCAAAGTCCTTATACTTGTTTGAAATATTTGATGACTGCTCTCTGAATTCAGAAAGTTTTTGTATGATGGACACAGCATGTGAGTTAGTGAAAAGTATATTTTGGTTATCTTCACTTTCTGTAGAACAAGGAAGTAAATTAGTAGCTTTCAAAGGGTTAATATTTTCATCCAGTCCATAAAGTACTCCCAATTTGGATGAAACAATATTATCTTCAGCCATGATTTTTTATGAACCCCTTTTTTACTTCATACATAACACAAGCAGCAAGTTAAGGTTATAAATGAGGAGGAGTGAAAGGGTTATAGCTGGTTTAAATCATAGGTGCTCACTTAAATACAGTTCAAAAATAAATTACTCCAGTCAGCAGGCAACCTGGACTTGACAAAGCTAAAACAAAACATAGACACTTTAAAAACACTGCAAAAGCTTGTTCAAAATAAGTATTAAATTTTTTAAGTATAGTCTGGGCCAAATTTAACAAATCAAAATAATGTCCTAAATGAAAAGCAAATAAAATGATACACAAAATAAAAAGTAAATGCATTATGAGGTTTCAAATATATCTGTTAAAATTGAGATAAAAATAAAGAGTGATTTTATGAGAACTGAATTCAAACACAATCATACACCAAGCAATGCAAAACACTGGATTAGACAATACATTTAACACCTTTTATACATTACTCAATAAGCACCCTAAAGAAAAAGGTAACTACAATAACGAAAACTTAAATACATTTTCAAAAGCAAGAAAAATTTTAGAATACCACTAATTAAAACAAAGTAAATAATATATAGAACTATTTTTTTTACCCACAATGCCTACCAATAATTAAAAAATAACAGCACTAAATTTAAAAATGGCTTAGTGGTGAAACAAAACATCAAGCTAAGCAACATGTATGCATACATTTTAAAATTGCAATGATGAATCATATTCACTAAACTACTTGAAAGTTTTTAATGTTTTTTTTTTTTTTTACTTAAAATGTTAATTGTCATGTGAATCAAATACGATTCATGCCTACTATCTAATCAGATGACCCTCCTCTACTGTAGTAAAGAGATAGCAGAGGAGTCATCTAATTAGATAGATGGTTCGAATTTCAGACGTGACTCATGGTGCTGAGGACTTATGATGCAAGTCCAATCAGATTAGTTAAAAATTTCAATTTGTTAAAAAAAATTTTTAAATGTCAATTAAATTCATAGCTGAATGAAAGTTATTTTAAAAGATGGGTTTCCTTTTCATCAAATATGATCTCAAACAGCAACATTCTAAACTAAGAATTATACATAACAGAACAAAATTACCCGCATTTTTATTCTATTAATTTTATGCAGCTTAAACAAATCAACTAATTCAAATTTACTGCAAAACTTGGTATGATTGAAATAATATGCTCAAATTAATACACATGTTCAAAACAGAATCCATCAGTATCAATTTTGATAAAACATACTTTATCACACAAAATTAAGGACATTTTAATTTTGAAATTGCAACAGTGATTTTTTATACAATGCTTTTTTTTTAAATAAACTAATATTTATCAAAGAAATCAGAGTCCCTCTGTCTTTTTTTTTGCATACAACATAAACTGAAACCTTAAGTATTTTGGCCCATGTTAGTCTTTAGTAAGTTTGCCATAAGTAGTGTTAAATTATCAAAAAACTTTTCAATTCGATATGTGGTGTGTTTTTTTTATGGCTCCAAATGTTGTAAATGAAGATAATTTTGTGCTGAGCTACATATCTTCCTTTTCATAGAAGAATTTAATATGTGAAAATCTACAATTAAATCAATTTTATGATGAAAATCTGTACACATATATAAAAGAGCTTATTTTCTGCATATGCATGTTCGTTTTTTTTGTTCTCTTGCATGGCCAGACCATTTGACTTATCGAGACAAAATTTCGCAGTGATAAATTAGCAAAAGAGGGAGGTAACACCGTAAAAATTATTTTAAAATTCAAGTTAATTTTTATTTATTTAATGTTAAGCGGTTGCCCATTTTCTTTAATTTTTTGTATATATTCTCATTGAAGAACTGTAATTTTCATACCATTGTAAAGTGCAAAATTTCCCTGTTCTAACAAGGGTAATTTGAAGCTTCTCTGTAACTTTCCTGATTTTTAGCATTTTTTTTTGTTTTTGAAATGCCTTTCTTTTACAAACGATTTTCAGCATGAGACAAAATGCTATGCCACCGTGTTTTAATTTATAAACATCAGAAAAAAAATCACTTACATTTTTTCTCTCACTTTTTTTATTAAGATTTTATTTTTCCTATATTTACCTATATTTTCATTAAGATTTTATTTTTCTAAAAAAATTTTATGTTTATATTTTTAATCAGCAATGCCGGTAAAATTCTATATAGTATAACTGTTCATTTAAAAATTGTATTAGTTATTATAAGGTATATTGTTTAAAAGTTCAAAATAAAGTTTCTTTTTCCAAGCTTCTCGCATTTTCATTCAAACCATACTGTTATAAGGTAAAAAGGCTAGATTTGAAAGTTTTCTTGCAACAAGAAAGGATTCAAAAGAAGGGGAAATTTAGTGACAATATTTGTAGGGAAAGAAAAAAAAAAAGAGGCAGGTATATGAAAAAATATGGATCCTGAGCAACGACGGGATATCAGCTAGTTCAAAAATAAAACCAGTTGATGTGTGTACAAGACATCAAAAGCTACTTATTTTTTCAAATATAATGCCAGGTAGGTACTTGAAGATCATTTGGAAAGTTAAAAGATTTTGTTCTGATAAAATTCTCATATCAAATTAATTAGTTTAAATCTTGAAATAAAAACTTCAGATATAACCACATTAATTCTATTTAAAACTCTCATGGTACTACTTTTCCCATTTTTCAAAAGAGTATCAGGATATTTGTGAATTAAAATATGACAAAAATAAACTGACAAACTTACCACCTTAGTCTTTTCATAGTCTTTCACATTCTGCCCATGAGAGTGAGGATGAACAGGGGTTTCCCAAAGTGCTAATGGCATCCGTGCATTATAGTAAGGCACTAAAATAATGATGGATTACAAAACAAATCATAAAATTTCAGAACTTAATAAAAAAAAAAAAAGTAAGTTCTAAAAATTACTTACACAAAACATTTCTAACATAAAATGACATTTAAATTATTTTATTTCACTTTAAAGAGAACTCATGGATATTGTTGCACTCTAACTGAAAGAGCTTTATAAACGCTGCACAAATATATATAAATACAATACTATAAGTTTAATATAACCACAAAAAATATTAAAATAATTCTACTAGAAATAATTTATAGATAAAAGTGAAGAAAAAATTTATCTTCCAAAGATTTCAAGTAAACAAACCTTGAATTCAGCTGTAAGATTGGCAATTTTTCAATGCACTTTTAATGGAATGTAATATACATATACAGGGTGAATTTGACCTATTTTGCCAAACAAAAGAGGGTGATAGAGGAGCCCATGGGGATCATAAAACACTACAGCAACCCTGTCCCAATTCTAACCATTTGCAAGTTACGGCGGATAAAATGATTTTGCTAAAAATCATGAAAAAATCCAAATTTAAAAAGTTTTTGGCACACCTACATTAAAAAAAGTATCTATTCTGAAAGAGCAGTTAAAATCCTTTAGGATGACACCATTTCCATGAAAATACCTGGATTTAAAGCCGAGTTACAAGCGCTAAAACTTTGGCGAAATGCAAAATCAAATTGTCGCCAAAATCTTTAATATTGCAAACTGCAAACACCTTTCAAACTAAAATCTATCAAATTTACCAAAAACTTTTCCATTCTATCAGCTTTCAAATGAACCTACCATAAACCATATCAGTGTTTTATTTCAGGAGAAATTTAGTCTTTCGTTGGCAATATGTCACTGAAATCAGTGTTCCTCGAAATAAACATTCAATAAAAAGTCGCCAAGCGAAACGATTGTGGATAAATGGAATATATGTAAATCCGCCACTATGAACTCTTTCTTATATGCAAATAGGTTGGAACGCATCTGCAGACCCGAAAGAGTTCATAGTAGCAGATTTGCATACATTTCATTTATCCACCATCGTTTCATGGTGACTTTTTGTTGAATGTCTATTTCGACGAACACTGATTTCAGTGATGTATTGACAACGAAAGACTAAATTTCTCCCGAAATAGAACACCAATATGATTTATGGTAGGCTCATTCTAAATCTGATAGAATGGACAAGTTTTTGATAAATTTGACAGATTTTAGTTTGAACGGTGTTTGGAGTATTCAATATTAAAGATTTTGGTGACAATTCGATTTTGCATTTGCCAAAGTTTCGGCGCTTGTAATTCGGCTTTAAATCCAGGTATTTTGATGAAAATGGTGTCATCTTAAAGGATTTTAACTGCTCTTTCAGAATATGTACTTTTTTTTTAATGTAGATCTACCAAAAACTTTTTAAATTTTTATTTTTTCACAATTTTTAGCAAAATCATTTTATCCGCCATAACTTGCAAACGGCTAGAGATGGGACAGGGTTGCTGTAGTGTTTTGTGATCCCCATGGGCACTTCTATCACCCTCATTTGTTCGGCAAAATAGGTCAAACTCACCCTGCATATATGAAAGAGCAATTTTTTATGAAGTATATTTGGGGGTTTTTTGTTGTTGTTCTTTATGCATGCCTAGACCATATGACTTACTGGCACCAAATTTGGCCCAGTGATGGATTAACACAAAAGGGAGCTAAAGCCATTAAAATTTTAAAATTCGAATAAGATCTTTATTTAAGTGTAATTTCAGTCGTTTTTGCCTATTTTCGCCAATTTTAATTTTTTTTCTCCATGATATTGAATACCCAAAGTGGGAAAATAATCAAATAAAATTTAAAATGTCAAAACAAGATTTCAAAATAATTTCAGGGTGTGCTGCAACTCTGCAGCCCTAAATCCACGACCACTACACATCACCCATCCTTTCTATTTAACTTATATTCCAGAGGTGAGAAAATTCGAAGTTTAAATCTGGGTATGGAAAAAAAACAATTTAAGCATTTACACACTACCACATATATAATGAAGCAGACATTTCCAGAGAGATTGCAGATGTTCCAAAAAAACATAAAAAGTCTTTTATTCTAATCTTCACATGGTCTTTAAATGGTAAAAGGTAGGGGAAACTAGGGATACTTGACCCTACATGATTTTCTCAAATCGTGAGATAATTCATAATTTGTGTGTGCCATTTTTATATGACCTTTGGTCATATGGTCTATTGAAGGGGATTTACATTTCAATATGAAAAGTCACTGTAATAGTGTGTAGGTAAATATGTTTTGGGGGTCCAAAAGAAAATTTTCATTTTTTCATTCCTCAGTGGATTAGAAATTCACTATTGAAGATATGATGGATTAAAATATATTTCAGTTTTAAGCATATGTTTAGCTATAATTTGATATAAGATGTTATGCAGTACCTTAATTCTAAGTGGTTTAATTTTCAGATTATTTAGAAAAAGTCAAGTTAGAGATACAAGACCCTACCAAAAAGCTACTGCAGCCTCGATGTTGTAGCCGACTGAAGCACATTGCGTAGTTTTTTAGGATACGTTAGGTACATTAATGTCGTGTTTTGAAGCAATACATGGGCTATTTTTGGACCAACCTCGTAATTTTGAACCACAGTCAGATGACGAGGACAACACCTGAGCTGGCACCCCCTCTTCAAACTTCCGCACCACACCAACGAGAGGACATTTGACCCACTATGTATGACTTAACATGCAACAGGCCCAATACATGACAGATCTTCAGTGGAATCGGGTTTTGAGCCTGGAACCCTCCGGCCCCAAAGTCGACACCTTACCACTAGGCCACCGCGGCCTCCATTGTGCAGTTGGAATCAGTTTTCTGGTGTGGTGGAGTTTATCGCCAATATGGCAACTATACAGGAAATAATTATTTAAAAATGGTTTGTAAGTAATTATTTAATGAATAAAATTCTTAATGTGATAATTTCATAGAATAAAAATTATTATTTTAATAAGAATTTTAAAAAGAATTGAAATTTATTTATTGTATTTTTTCCTCATGTGTGCAAGAATGAGTTTTATTTATATCTTTTGCTTGAACTTTTTTGTCATTGTTTCGTTTTATTTTAACGTTTTGCCATTTATATTGAATCCGTCTTTCTTTGTTGATTTGAATTTTCACCTAAAATATATTTTTATTCTTTTGTTTTGATTTATGTTTACATATTAGAAGAACAGAGTAAGTCTATTAACAGACCTGCCAACCTCCAGATTTGAAAAAGAGGGAGACATTTTCAATTATACATACACGATCACAAATGCGCGGCCAATGTTTATTTTATTTAACTCATATACAAATAAGTTGGAGGAGGCCTAATGAGACAATCTTTTATTTTGGCTACATTTTTCTCAAACTTTTAATTTTTTACAAAATAAATAAAATGTATTGATTTTTAAAAATTGTTTAGATGGATTTTAAAATAATCTTATCCGTTTTTTAAAGACAATTTTTTTAGTCCTCACTCTTCCATACATATTTTATATCTAGACAGTATTACCAATATAAATTATTGACTTACCTATATTTTTTTTTGTACTTCAGAGCTTTAATTTATGGATTTACATTTCTTCATATATATATATATACACTATATGCCCAAAAGTATCCGGACACTTGCAGATTTTCACATTTTTTAGAATTTCTCCAAAATGGTTTAACTGACTGCCTTTAAACTTCGGACATGTAAAGAATAGACAATAACTCACATTTTACATTGAAGATTCGATCCCTAGGGCAATTAGGGGACTGTCTACAAACTGATGAAGACAAAAAAGTTTTTGGCCCACCCCGCTTTACAAAATACTGATAACAAGATGAAACTTTCAGAACTGGTAATGTATAATGTGCATAATATTTACAGGAATTTTCGTAAACTCAACACAAATATTTGGGACGATATAAAGGTTTTCTTAAAAAATCTCAAATTTTCCCACCTGTTTTTTGCATATAACATGCAGAGTTTTCTGTTACATTATACGAAACTTACAGAAAAAATGACAATATGATAGAAAAGCATTTTGTAAAAATTTGGAAAAGAATATTTCAATATTACAGGAATTATGAACATGTTTAGTAAATAATGTTTTACTGCGCATGCGCGAAACATAGTGAAATTTTTCTTTCACAACTTTAAAGCCACATATATAGGGCAACTTATATAAAAACATTCAGTTCAATATCATTACTATTCAGAAAGATATCGGCATTACAACGAGCGGAATTTTAGCTCCTGTCGAAGAGAAGCTAAAAGATGAGGGGTTCTACACAAATTGATATTTTTTAAACTTATATCTTTAAATAGTTATATTGAATTGTATAGTGGTTAGAATTTGCTGAATACCCATGAACATATATAATATTCGTAACGAATAAAAAATATATATGTAGAATTATTAAAATATTTTAAGAAAACAAATTAATTAGATAAAAAACCGTCTCGCCATAAAAGAAATATATTTAAAAATATCGTTTGGCCGTAACATTGTACTATATAACTTGTTAATAATCATGTAAATAATATAATTAAAGTAATAAAATTTTTGTTATTTATAGTGCTTAATTAGCTGGAATTTAAGTTATGCACGTAATTGATAAGTCTTCATGGGTATTCAGCAAATTCTAACCACTATACAATTCAATATAACTATTTAAAGATATAAGTTTAAAAAATATCAATTTGTGTAGAACCCCTCATTTTTTAGCTTCTCTTCGACAGGAGCTAAAATTTCGCTCGTTGTAATGCCGATATCTTTCTGAATAGTAATGATATTGAACTGAATGTTTTTATATAAGTTGCCCTATATAGCTGGCTTTAAAGTTGTGAAAGAAAAATTACACTATGTTTCGCGCACGTGCAGTAAAACACTATTTACTAACATTGCTCATAATTCCTGTAATATTCAAACATTCTTTTCCAAATTTTTACAAAATGCTTTTCTAACATATTATCATCTTTTCTGTAAGTTTCGTATAATATAACAGAAAACTCTGCATGTTATAAGCAAAAAACAGGTGGGAAAATTTGAGATGTTTTAAAAAAACCTTTATATCTTCCCAAATATTTGTGCTGAGTTTACGAAAATTCCTGTAAATATTAAGCACATTATACATTACCAGTTCTGAAAGTTTCATTTTGTTATCAGTATTTTGTGAAGCGGGGTGAGAAAAAAACATTTTTGTTTTCATCAGTTTATAGATGGTCCCCTAATTGCTCTCAGGACCGAATCTTCAATGTAAAATGTGAGTTATTGTCTATTGTTTACATGTCCGAATTTTAAAGGCAGTCAACTAAACCATCCCGGAGAAATTCTAAAAAATGTGAAATTCTGCAAGTGTCCGGATACTTTTGGGCATATAGTGTATATAAATATTGATTATAGTTTTTTGATATTTACAGTCGAGTTCTACTTACAAACAAATCCTATTTACAAATTACATGATAATGTACTTTTACTTTTTTAAAGAAGATTTTGCCAGAAGCAATTGAAAACTGAAACATGCAAATGGTACAAAATGCATACGATTTACCTTTTCTCAAAGCGATAATAAATGAATATTCCTCGGAATAGGCCTAGGTAAATACAGTCTGGTATTTCTTTTTAGATTCTTTCGATGACATCAGATCTGGACTGATGGAAAAAGAAATGCAAGACAAAAAAATATATATATTTCGGCGATATCCCTAACACAACAAAATAGGCAGAAGAGATAAACAAATTCTCCCCAGCGCACTAAACAGTCAAAGTAGCACATGTGCCGAAAACATATGGCGATAATCACTAGTCAACAAGCTTGGACATGATACCAAGGCAAAAAGAGCTAATGAAGAATCTGTAGGGGGAATGACGCTACACATTCGAAATTTGAGGAGAATGTGGTCACGGCAAGCACTGGATTTTTCTTTCGTCACTCTTTTGCTCTTTTTTTTTTTTATTACTATTCATTTGCTCCATTTTCTAGAAAATATTAAAAAGTGGGAGGAAATCAGTGAGAATCGGGAGGCGGGAGAAATTGTTAAAAAGCTGGAGACTCCCGCCAAAAATGGGAGAGTTGGCAGGTCTGCTATTAAGCTTCTCGTAACTTTGTTTTGTACAACATCTTTTAGGACTTTTTTTAAATTTCATGTTATTAACTGTTTTTTTCTAATTTTCCAACACCGGCAATTCCTCAACGCGCTAATGACTTGCTAGGTTCGCAGTCCCATAGCTGTAATTTGTATCATTTAATTAAATCAATATTTTAATTGTTTATTAAATTTTGAACTAATTTAACTTGATAACTAGACTTAATTTAATTACTAGAATAATTTAATTTATTAACTACATTTTATTAATAACAGCTGCATTTTGTACTTGCCATATTACTTAATTTTTTATATTAGTTGAATTAATATTTTTTATAATAAAGACATTTTCAGTTCAGTAGTTTCAACCTAATATCTGAATTTCGCGAACTTACAAATTATCAAAAGAATTTAAACGCTCATTGCATGTAGGGTCAAGTATCCCTAGCTTAGAGACAAAGTATTCCTAACCTTAGAGATACTTGACCCTACGCAATTTCATGAAATATATTTATTTTACGATTAAGTGAAATATCAGTTTAACATAAGTATACATCTCATTCTTAAAAACAAATCCTTTTATGGTACTAACAATTAAAATATTTGAGAAATATAAGATAAAGCAAAAGTAGGGTCAAGTATCCCTAGTTTCCACTATTAGTTTAACATTTTAAGAGAAAATTTTAGAAGATTCTAACCCATGGCCATTTTGGGGAATGTTGCACATAAAGTGGTGCATATCATCACCAAGTAAACAGTAAATACCTATAGTTAGGAATGCAATAGATAAGGAATTGCTAATTCAGCAATTTGAAGAGGCTTACAAAACTCAAGGAGGGACAGCCGATCAAGCTGAGACAGTGAAATTTATATAGTCCAAGCCAACTCAAGAATGTTATACAGTGGAAGCTATGGATGGTATTCTTCCGCCGAGTGAAATAGTCCTGCAATTATCCTAATGTATTTTAAAAGCAATTGACATATTTGAACAGAATTTTGCTTTAAATAATAACAAAAATCGATATTCTCTGCAATAAAAATCTATTTTCAGAACGTATGTTATTTAATTTCATAAATCTTTTTTTTTTTCCGCCTTACGTCTGAAATTACGTCAGTTCCAAAATGACCTTCAGCATTGGGGGAAAAGGCTTTTTTTTTCTGTCTCTTCGGAGTTCACATTTTGACGAGTAATCTCTCTCGGCGCTCGCGTGATTATGGTTACTCAGAAAACGTAACAGAATTTATTGCTCTTAATTAATTTCTTTTTAACATTTTTATATGGTAGTAACTTCTAAAATATCGCTGCTTTTGAAATTATTTATTGATCTTATCTTTTTTCAGTATTTGCATCATTTTTTGTACATATATATACAGTGGCGAATCCAGGGGGGGGCTATCGAGCTACAGCCCCCCCCCAGAGCCAAGCCAGAATTCTTGATATTATTTAAAATCATTACAACTGTTTTTTTTTCTTAATTTTCCTCTTTAAAAAAATAATAAAAACGTTTCAACATTGCTTTCTGACTTGACAGGCTCGAAAATTTTCCTATTTTTGTAGTCATTCCACTTGTACTTGTAGCTTTGATGCGGCTTTGAAGACATTTTTTGGCTAGTTATTTCATTGTAATTTTTATTAAGTTATAGAAAGTATTGTAGTGTTCTTCGATTATTATTCGAGCATTATTCATTGTAAATATTTTAGTTTTTTTTATTAAATTTCCTTTTAATTATTAAAAAATTTATGCATCCTTTATTTCAAGATAACAACATGAAAGCATGGTTGGTGTAATCAATTCTTTTTTTTTTTTTTTTTTGCATAGAATCTTCTGCTGTATACAATTTTAAATATAGTGTCAAGTGTCTACTATTGATATTTCTCAGGTTTCCTTTAATTAATAATGCACAAAATTATGTACTTAAAAACAATGTATTAGTAAAACAAAATCGATCCACGCAACTTTCTCTTTTCTCTTTGAGAACGAAACGTTGGCGCACACGAAGCAAAGAAAATCTACTTCTGGTTGTTGGTGCACTCTGAGGTGCACATCTTCAGCAACCAAAGTATACGTGCCAAATTTGGTAGCTCTAAGTTCTATGGTCTGTTCTGTACACCGACAACAGACACACACACAGACATTCATCTTTATTAGTATTAGAGATCATTTGAATATCAGAGAAGTTTTGAATTTGATATAGAGTCTAAATTAATATGAACTGTATATAATAAAAAATTTTGCTCTGAAAGAAAGCTAATTTTGGATAGTCTCAATTAGGGATGGGAAAAACCTACCGGTTTAAACCGAAAACAGCTTTTTTTAAAAAAATTTATTTCGGTTAACCAGTTTTTTCAATTATTTTTTTGTCCCGGTTTTAACCGGTTATTTTTTTAAAATCCAATAACCGGGTCGGAAGATAGGCTCGATTTTAGATTCAACTAGACTAAAATTTACCAAGTTATAAAGCTTTGAATTTCATCATCTTAGGCCAATCAGCAACAACCGTTTCCTCGAGGCATCTGTTGGTTGGCGGATTACTGAGTCTTTATGAACAGATAAATATTGGCCAATGGATTGATTTCCTGAAAAAACAATACGAATAAAAAATTTTGTCTGCAAACGGCGTTTTTTTTTTTTTTTTTTTTTTTTAAGCCAAAAAAAATATTTATCTTTAGTCGGAAGTTCTGTGGCTTCCGAAAGATTAGTATCTACGCTGAATGATGTTGTTTCCTTACGAGAGGTGTTGACTCACGGATCAACACATTGAAGAAAGAGTCTTTATGAGCAGATTAGACGATAAATATTGGCCAATGAATTAATTTCTTGTGAAAACAATGTTAATAAAAAATTTTGTCTATAATACTTTACTTATTGTAATAATTACATATTGTATTAATCACTTATTTATACTCATTACTTATTACACTAATTACCTACTTATTGTATTAACACTTACTTTTATTGCATAATTATTATTCTATTGAGCGTTTTTTTAAAACTGCCAGACGTGAAAAAAACCAGTTAACCGAAAACTGGTGCGTTTGCAATAACCGCCATCCCTAGTCTCAATTTATATAACATTTTAAACAATTAAATCTTTTCTTGTGAAAAAAATGTGTTTTCTTTTATATATAGTATTTTACCATCACTTAACTGAATAATACACATGATATTTCAATCTTCAATTTTAGAACTCATGTTTGTTAATTCCTTTTACAGTTATTTATTTTTTAATTACTTCTTTGTTTTTATTATTTTCTTTTTGTGAATATAAATTACATGCAACCAAGAAAAAAAATACAAAAAATAGTGTTTTGCTGCAGGTTAAAACAAAGGAGTAATGTAGGTCAGAAAAGACTTCTGTAGGAAAAAGTATATATATTGGCTTAGGGGCAGTGCACTGATGTACAAGTCTCTTCAATGCATGTGATAAACAATGAAGCTACCCAACAATTTATGGCATAATTCCTTACCAGCTCATTCTGTGTCCACCTTAACTGCTAAACTAAGGATCAAACAACGATTAATATGAAAATAGTATGCATAGACCAACCTTAAAAAAGAATGACCGATTGCTAAAATCTACATCTGAATAAATTAGATAAAATTTCAGGAAAAGTAATTCAATTATACAGAAACTCTGAAATGTCACAGTAAAATCATCTTAAGAAACTTCGCACTAAGAATGATACAATTATTCACTCCTAACAGAACCTAAAAGGAACAGACTAGATTTTAAAAAGCAACAATATATATCAGATTCCAATCCCATTTTTTTTAAATTGATTCAACTATAGAATACAGTTATTCTAATGTATTTATAAAAAAAATAACATCCATAAAATACAAACAAAGCATATAAAATGCTTACCAAACTTCCTGACTTAACTGGGAATGTAGTTATAAAATTTTCTTATCACAAACCACAATTTTTAAAACCTTTTCTTCAGCCAACAGTCAGACAGTGTTCCATGCTGAAAAGTAATTTTAGTTATATTTAGTCTCAGTCAAAGGAAAATTTAAGAATAACAGATTTAGAAATTACATTAAAAACTTAAAAGAAATTTAGAGAAATTCAGAACAATAATTTGCTATCAATATGAGAGCACACAGAAGATGAGGAATGATTGATTTGTTAACAGAGGCGGCGAATTGGTGGGGGGGGGAAGGGGGACTTTTGCGGGAAACCCCACACACTTTTTGCATAAAAATTAACTTTTTGTTTTATTTTAGCGACCCAAAACTAGGAATTGTAAATGAGTAAATGTCCAGGAAAGTTATATAAGTGGTCAGTAATGCTTGATTTTCAATTAACCCTCCGACATTTGTGAGAATTTGAAGCCGATTGTCTTAAAAGAGGAGAACCATGGAAATTGTTATCAATGTTGCATGCCTACCCTGCATTAAGATGATTCTGTACCTCTTAATGACCACTGGTCAGATGGGTGGAAAGAATGTCTTTGTTCAATCAGTATGATTAATCACTATGACATCTGTTAAAGGAAAATTAGAATGGATTTTGAAATTATCTGGACTTTTTCCAGATGCCTAAGTAATCATCAATGGAATTGTGTACATTTACACTTGTTTTGAAAATATTATAATCAAAATCAGAGGCGGTGCCATAAATTTTCCGATGGGGGGGGCAAGCAAAGTTTTTCTAATTTAGGTAACTTCAAAATAACAGATAATTAATTTTATATTTAATTAAAGGTAATTAATTATTAATTAGCGAATTTGATTATAATAATTATTTGGAATAATTAGCTAAATGCCGGTGCAGTAAGAATTGTCTGACTGAACGACAAGCAATAATAGAAAATGAAGAATTACGAACATAAATCTCAGGAAATGAAATGTACCGCACTGATATTTAGATAATAATTTGCAAATTATTATCTAAATTTCATAACAAAATAAAATAATAGCCAAGACAAGTAAAAAAAATTATTAACAACTTTCAAACCTATAAATCCAATATCTTCATATCTCTAATAATAATAAAGGAGAATGTGTGCGTGTATTGGTTCTCTACACGACAGACCGCTGGACCTAGAGTTACGAAATTTGGCACAAACCTACTTTGGAGGGTGGGAATGTGCACCTCGGAGCCCTTTTTTGAAATTTTATTTAGAATTTTAATTAATTAAAAATTAAGCCAAATTTTGGCATTTTCCATTAATATCTTCCGAAAATAATACAGCACGAAAATCCTTTTTACACCATCTGAAAGTTCAAAAAATTACCTTTTCAATAATATTTTATATGAAAGATCAAAACCCTAGATACATCATCAATGGTCGCTTCTCCATCTCAATTCTTCATTTTCGAGAAAAAAATCGCAAAAACACTACTTCATTGTACATTCTCTAGGAGAGGAAACCTTGACTGTGTTCCCAGTCTCAACAACTGGACCAATTTTACCAATTCATCTCACTTTTCAAGCACAGCTAACAAATCAGAATGCTCCACATTTATTGTGCAAGTTTAAAATAGTATTTTTGATCAGTACCAGCCACCATCTGAAAATTTAAAAACTCATCTTTTTAACGATACCAATGAAGATGCCGTATTTTTTTCTCTAATTTTAATAAATTTGTAAAAATATTTTAAGGCATAATTTAAAA